>JAAGKR010000301.1:172129-230826 GCA_011419295.1 Clarias macrocephalus | reverse complement strand
CCCCTGCTACACTAATGCACATACAGTGTCTTGCAAAAATATTCATACCCCTTTAATTTTTGCACATACCAGTCCGGCCTGTCAGTTTAGGTGGAGAGCCATGTCTTGGTAGGTTTGCAGCTGTGCCATGCTCTTTCCTTTTTTACAGATGATGGATTGAACAACGCTGTGAGATGTACAAAGTTTGGGATACTTTTTATAACCTAACCCTGCTTTAAACTTTATCCTTCTTTAAAACATTTGCACCGTTCAAATGTTTCACTGCAGCTAAAAGTCTCTACGACATACTGTACTGTGCTAGAAATCTTCTGTAAATATCAATCGGTTTTATGTCTTCATTCACCAGAAATTTCATCACAAGTCCCGGTTTGACTTGAACGTCCCTCGTATGTTAGTTCTCATAATAGTGGTGTTTCCCAAGTGACCGTAAAAGACAACTAGAATAAGAAAGAGTACAGGAAGAAAGAAGAGAGGGTGAAAACATTTACACAGCCAGGCCCACACACTGCACAACAGCGCAAACATAACTGAACTTTCAGAACTCCAGGCCATCGAGCAGCAACAAAAACAGCAAACACCAGGGTTACCTGCTACACTTCCTACACACACACACACACACACACACACACACACACACACACACACACACACACACACACACACACACACACACACACACACACACACACACACACACACACACACACACACACACACACACACACACACACACACACACACACCTGGTTAATACTGTTTGTTCTTCCCTAGTCTGAGCACCCTAAAGATCTAATTAGTGAACTGTGGGTTTGTTGTTTGTACAGCATCTGTTCTTATATTTCTATTATGGTATTAATGCAATTAATATTTAGCAAAATTCCTGAAAAAAAAAACTTTCCATACATTTTCTCCTTTTTCTTTTTTGTATTGGCTGAGGTTTAAACAAACCAGATAAATTTTTCTTCTATTATGACCTCATATAAGAAGACCCTCTCCATCAGCATGTTGCTCAGCTCTGCTCTTCTCTGAAGGGGTGTGGCTCAGCAGTAGACACTGAAACAGCACGTTTAGAAGAGGAGTGAAACGGGAAGTTTGAGGTGTGAAAAATGCAGAATCTGAGGATTATTTCAGCTAGAGCATCAACACACACACACTGAAGAGAACCCAGGTTAAAGAAATAGGAAAATATTGGCCGTTTAAATCTTGCTGGATGACTACAAATGTTTCCACTGTGTTTCTTAGATGTTACATTTTCAGTCTATTAAAAAACAAAGCATTTTACTCCTTTCCTCCGGTTTCCTCTCTCTCCTTCCTTCCCTCTTCACAATGCGTTAGTTTTATTTAGGCCATTTGGGCTGTTCTTAGGCTTTACGGCCACAAACATAAATGCAATGATTCAGAAATAGAGGCCACATAAAATATTTGCTAAAAACTGCTTAGTTGTGCTGTGAGGGAACATGAGTCAGCATCCTGTTGGAACATGTACGAATATGATTCATTACGGCACCATCGGCTCCGCCGGGCGACCTGACGCAACCTGAACCCATCTGCGCACTGACCTCATCCCAGCATACTCAGTGTTCACCCTCGCCCACCCTCACCGTCCACCTGAGCCTCTCACACGTCCGTTCTCCTCTTTGATTTAACAGCTTGCCCTGTGAGTGTGTGTGTGGCCACATCAGCCTCTCTCAATGTTATTATAAACGGCTGTGGTATAAATATTGTCTGAGTGGCCTAGAGTAAACCTTCCTCTCTCTCTCGCAAATGTCGTTAAAGACTTAAATGGGATGGGTGAAGCAGTCAGACCACTTTAAGTTCTCCTCATCCTCTGATTGCTAAGAGGAGGAAAAATGTTGCGAGAAACTAACATCCATCCAATCAGGTACGACTTGCTGCCTGACAAGTATTCATTTAATCTAGATTTAACTAATTTACCTGCCTGGTTTCTCCACCTGATCTGATCCCATGCATCATTTCCCTTCTTGCTATGACAGTAATTTGTTAATCGTTGATTTCTCATCATCTCTGGCTTCTCAAATGCTGAAATAAAAAGCAAGACATAATATAAAATTTTTACCCCAAGGGAGCTGAATTCTTAATGCTGATTCAGCAGGTGTTGATTTTCTATCAAACAGCAGAACTAGACCGGTGCATTTTTGGAAAGCATTTCCAGTGTTCGTATCAAAGGTAAAGGGATTCCTTTAAGTCTTTTTGAGACACACCAAAGTCTTGAGAATGAAGGGCTTTTCTGTTTTCCAGTAAGATGTCAACATTCAGCTTCCATCCTGGTTTTCTTCTGGTGCGTCGCTGCTACAAGGCTACGGGTTGGGGCATTCAAAGAAGAATCAAAACTCTGAAAATCTCGGAAGCCATTACACTGCAGGAAATATGGCTGACGGATGGCTTTGCCGATCTAAACATGCGGACAAATGGCATCAGACACTAAACCGTCCGAGGGAAATGCTACGCCTGCATGTGCGTCCCTGCGTGATCGTTTATATTTGTGAAATGAAATGACAGCAGCACAGAAGATCATCTAACACTCACCATCAGAGACAGCCTTCAGCTTCAGGCTGAGCTACAACATAAACACACACACACAAGCATGGACACATTTCTATTTAAATCCAGCTATTCTCACACTTTCACAAAAATAGACTCGAGTGCTTGGGAGTGAGAGTGGAGACCGAGGGGAAAATGAACCTCACCTGAATCAAGCTCAGGAAAACGACCACACAACACAGCTGAGTAAAAACAAAAGACCTTTGAAATCATGAAGGCTGCATCGTAATTAGCCTGGAACATCACAGTCGCTGTCAATGCTGTTAAAGGATGATGAGACCTCTATGTTTATCATGTACCGGGATGTTATCTTACATGCATGCATACATACACACATACACCATTCTGGCCTTTCTTTGAAAGAAGATCAGAATGCAGAGCACGAGGAAGAATAACGTAACGGCAGAAGGATTCTCACTTTTTTTTTAAATCGCTCTTTTCTCTGATCAGTAATATCTATCTGTGTAAGCATTTCCCCTGCTCTTAACATCACCTCTGCTGAATGACCACAATTTTTGGAGACGAAACAAAAAAAATCCAGACCTTCAAGACTTACCAGGTTTTTAAAAATCTCCAGAATTTCTATGTTCAATTAGCTTTATTAAATTTCATTAAACTCGATTGTGAAAAAGGTGAAGATTAAATCTCCAAATTAAATACTAACAAGAACTCTGCTGTGTGAATGACGCTACATTACTGCAGTAATAGTGTGAAGTTCAGCATGCTAGAAATGCACAGATTATCTGAAAAGAACAACTGATACAAGAGAATTAACTATAATACGTGAAGGGGAAGAATATCAACACCTGTGTAAATTAAAATAATATTAAAAGAGGAGTCAGCAATTCTGGAGAAAGATTGTTGATACAGTGTTGCGAAAAAGTTTTTTTTTTTTTTTTTTTTTTTTACAAAAAAATCTGGAAGGGGCAAAAAGTATTATATAGTCTATATGATTCAGATAATCAAACAAATTTTTTATATTACACAAAGATACCCCGAGTAAATACAAAATGCAGTTTTTAAATGATGATTTCATTTATTAAAGGAAAAAAGATGCCCAAACCTGCCTGGCCCTATGTGGAAAAAGTAATGTTTAAAAAAATATATTTTTTTGATTATCTGAATCATATACAATTTACATCTGTATACAATTATATACAGATTTTTTTTTCATGTGTCAATAATTTTTTTTAAATCAGGAAGGGGGCAAAAACCTTTTCACAGCACCGTATCAACAGGCCGTTCATCCCCGAAAACCCTTTAATTTGGCTGAATGTAAACAATTCTGCAAAGAAGAGTGGGCCAAAATTCCTCCACAGCGATGTGAAAGACTGGATGCCAGTTATCGCAAATTCTTGAATGCAGTTGTTGCCACTAAGGATGCCACAACCAGTTATTAGGTTAGGTGGGCAATTACTTTTTCACACAGGTCCAGGCAGGTTTGGACAGCTTCTGTCACTTACGAAATGAAATCATTTAATAACTGCATTTTGTTTTTACTCTGGTTATTTGGGTAAAACATTTAAATTAGTTTGATTAACTCATCATCATTTAAGTGTGACAAATATGCAAAGGGAAGGAGGCAAATACTTTTTCACAGCACTGCATATGAACTCAACATCCAAACAAATATCCTCCTCTCTAGTCTTTCAGAAACTCCGCCCACAACCAAGGCAGAGACGCTAACAGCTAGGCTAGCTGACCAGAATTACCATAAAATATCAAAGCAAGAGCGCCCCCTGTTGTTCTTGGTTGGATTGGTGTTGTGTAGCACGGCCTGCGCCACAAACAGATCAGACTTTATTAGATGAATGTGACAAAAAGTGTCTTGGATAAAAATGACTTATCCTTCCTTATTTTAACCTTCATTATTTAACAAATACTGAAAGCACAACCTAAATGAATTAGCTGTGTCAGGACATTCCTAATGTCCATAAAAATGCTGACTCATAATGAAAACTCTTACTTCCTGTTGTTACCAATCATGAGCAGGTACTAAAACCACACTCTTGGTAGTCTTCTGGCCGATCAAATAAAAATTTTCCCAGCCTCCATACAGTAAAAATGTCAATTTAGATGAAAGCGTATACAAGTCAAAATCTCAGTAAGACTGAAACTGCAGGAGCTCATGAGATCTATAATGAGAACGCGGGTGAGAAGGTGTAATGGTCCCACTGTGTGAATAAGAGACGCCTGGGCACACGTGTGAGTGCTGACACCTTCCCCAGTCCCGCTCATACAGCTCTGAGAATACTCTAAACCGTGATGCAGTTCTACGAGTCCCTCATATGGCTTTCTAAGTACCTCAGCTGTGTGTCCAGATGTTTGGAAAAGGGCCTCTCTATCGAGCTCCTTACCTGCTCGTAGTTCAAACGCTGAGCCTCCGAGATCTCTTTAGGTTTGGCATCAAGAATGTAGTCTCCTGTTGTGGAGAAAGAGAGAGAGAGAGAGAGACAAAAAAAAGGGAGGGGGGGGGAAATAATGAGGCAAAGCACACATCAGAAGCAGAGTGCTCATTAAAACAGCCACACAAATGTAACACTGTCACAGCTCTCGCAGTATCCACTGTCTAACGAACCATCTGCTCCTGTCAATTATCCACAAGCAGCAGCTCTGTCTAGGCTCATTTCACAGATTTGTTTTGTTTTTTTTTCTTCTTCTTCCAGGTTTAAAATGCAGATGTTTTCCTGGAAACACTCAGATGGGACCCAAAGGGTCAAATCAGCATATTATGCCAGTCATACACTACAATTTGAGCCTGTGTTTAGACCTGATATCACATGACCGCCGTGTGATGCGCGGTACGAGGAGACTGGAAACGCCTGATTAACTGCCCAAACAATCCGGCTCCGTTTATGCTGGTGGAGAACTGAATACATTTCCGTTGTTTCAGTCAGCTGACTCAAATTGAGGAGCTGGTTTTCTGGAAATTGTGCGGCAGTAATAACGACGCAGACAGGCTGAGCGAAAGAGACGGAGAGAGACTTTCTATAGACTGAGAGGAAGGGCAAAACTATGGCATGTCATTCACTTATTAGCTTCATTCTGTCTGAAATTATTCAGGGGTAGAGCTTGAAAAGAAACAAGGAAATTGTACGCTGTATTGAGCCGCATTCCATGATCATCTAAAGTAGTGAATCCTGTTTGGCACCAGAGTTTGATTCAGCACGTCCTTTCCTACCTTATTTTGATCCCCAGCAGGGGCAGGACAGGCCTGACAGGCGAGCACTCTCAGAGAGACCACCAGCACTAGGTCAAATTCGAAGCCATACGGCTCATGTCAACTACCTGATTAACATTCTCTACACTCACTTTCCCTCGGTCTCTGTCGCTCTTTTCTTTTTTTTCTTTTCAAATGCGCACACACACATCTCAGGCTAGGCGGTCAGAAACACAGGAAGTGAGGCTGACTACTAAATAAAAACCTGCGCACGGTGACTTATACGCTACTGATAACGGTTACTGATTCACAAATAAACGCTCATGAATCTAAAGAAATCTACAAGACCTCAGTGCTGGATCACCTTCTTGCCTAGCCAGTTTACAGTAAAAGAAACGTCATTGGGATTATATAGTAGGTCACGAATCCACATAAAATAGCTTACAATATAAATGTTTGTGTCAATGGATCAGTATAGTCAGATATAGCAAAATTATTTATTACTATAAATATATTAAAAAAATGAAATAATAATAATAAAGTCGCTGTTGCTTTGTATTTAGTTCTGGTCTAATCAGATGCCATTATCGCAAAAAGTATTTGCTCGCTTTTGCACAAGTTGTTATAGCTGCAATGGGTGGGCCAACGTCATACTAAACCCTATGGATTAAGAACTGGATGTTACTCAAGTTCATATGCATGTGAAAGCAGGCGAGCAAATACTTTTGGCAATATACAGTAGCATTAGCTGACTGGAGTCCACCTACCTGTATGCGCTATTAAAGTGTCAGATGATCACTACATAAATATTCAGTTCCTGGAAGTGTACACAGTTCGTTAGAAACTGTACTTGAACAAACACCAGGAAGACCAAGAAGCTATCAAAACAAACCCAGGACAAAGTTCAGGAAAAGAATCCATCATTAACTAGTTGATGGAAACATCTAAAAAGTTCCATTAAACGCATTAATTAAATTAAAAAAAATTATTATAATAAAATGTGGCACAACCGCAGATTTACCTAAAAGGGACAAGGGACTAGCCACCAAAACACAAGTGCTAGTCTGATAAATGCCTTCCTTACAGAGCAAGACTCACTCCGAAGTTGCTCAAGAGATCACCAATGGGACAATCATAGCCCGAATATTCCTCAAAGACCGCCTTTATGGAAGAGAGTGACCAGAAAAAACCTATACAAGTTTAATACTCCATGCTCTCTGGCCTGATGAGACCAAAAGTGACCTGTAGTGGCCTTGGCACACAGCGAAGTGTTCGGCTGAAACCTCAACACCACTCATCGATTAGATCATTATACCCGCAGTGAAGCATGGTGGTTGAATCGTTATGACTCAGGTAATGAGCACAGAGCATGAAACTGGTCAGAGTTGAAGGCAAGTTGGATGGAAACAATTACAGGGAAATCCTAGAAGAAAGCCTCTGTCAGCTGGCAAAAGAGTGTGTGACTTGTGAGGAAGACAACGCTAAACATGGTGACAATGCTACACGGGACCAGTTAGAAAACAGACGTCTATCCAAATTTGAAATCTGTCAAGCGACATCTGTGTAACAAGACTTCTATTCTCAAACAGTGTCTGAAAAACTTAAGCGAGTGTAAGTATTTCAGCCAAGAAGATCGAGCCAAGACATGGGTGTATCTGATCGAGAATGATCACAGAATACTTGTCGCTGTGATAAATGTGGTTCTACCAAGTGTTAATCCTGAAACCGGTCCGAAACACTCCTGACTGAATTTTTTCAGAATAGGGACAGCAAAGTGTTCAAGCCACCCAGCGTGAGGAGAAAAAGTGCCAGGCTGGTTAACTTGACTCTCACACACACACACTAGCTTCCTCTGCCAGCTGCCAAGAATGCCGACCCAGCACAAGCTGCTCCAGTCGGGCGCCTCAACCTTCTCTCTGCCCAGGAAACCCCTTGCTTCCAAATCCCTCCCTCTCTATGCCCCCTCTTCCTTTTTTCCATATAATCCCTCCATCTATCAATCCATCCATCCATCCAGCTCTGTTGTTGTTTCAATCTTTCAGATTCAGGCTTTTTTTCTAAGCCTCAATGCCAGTCTCTGTGATTACAAAGAAAATTCACTTGGTTTTATTCTGATGCTTTCATCCAAACAAAAGAGGCTGAGATCCAAGCACAGAGCTGAGCAGCTACGGGGAGTAAGGGTTCAGCTCACAAGCCCAATAGTAGCTCTCTGCCTGTTAAATTGGCACTGCTCAGTAAAGCTATGGAGAGAAGCGAGGGACCTTATTATTCAGTTAAATTTTGTTTGTATAGAGTTTTTAGCAAAAGCACCATTACGAAGCTGCTTGACAGTAATCCAGATTTAGATTCATAATTAGTTCCCTAATGATTAAGCCAGAGGCAACACTGACAAAGAAAACCCCCCTGAAACAACAGGAGGGAGGAATCCTGAGACTTATCATTTTCTGGATGATACCAGATAACAGGATAGAAATCATTTATCTTCCATTTGTGTATGATATCGAGTAGATTTGTGGAATATTATCATCATAATCATCCCTGCACAATATTACGTTACCAGTTTTCTTGACGATTATATCACTAGACCTGCCAACTGTTCCACATTTTGCCAAGAAGCATTGCAAAAACAACAAAGTATGCATATCTTACAAGTTATTGCTCAAAAAAATGGATACGACTAAATTATGAACATGAACCGTCATGACAACGGAGATCCAATCTGAGCAATATAGACTGCTTATAGTGTGAACATAGCCAACAAGAGTCTGGAACGAGTCGCACAAGAATTTTCAACTCTCCAAAATGTCCCGATCGTCCCGGAAGTTCCATTCCAGGAGCACGTTCATAAGTAGGATTAGTTCGTAAGTCTGAGAAAGTTGAGTCGTATACACCTTTGACACAAATATATAATGTAAAGCATTAAAAAAAAAAAAAAAAAAAACGCACAGGTTTGGTGTTTTGGTTCCACATTATACTCTCACGAGACTGCACCTTTAAATTGTGGGGGGAATCCCGGTGATGCAACAGGGACCTCGTTTAAAGGGAACCCGGGAAGATGCCGGGGGGAGGACAACGCTACATGGAGCTTAATGCGTGCTTGAATGGATGGCATTTTGTCTCAAGAGCGCTGTTTCGGACTGTGAACTCTTTTGTCATGAGCTACGTCTGTGATTTGTTTGTAGACCTGCAGTTCGTATCTGCAGAATGTTTGTAAGTCGGAGACTTACTGTATATTTAATTTAGCAAATATTGGACAGGAACATGATACTCACTGATAGCATTACTACACACTTCCGTACTCCTTAAAGCCGAAGTGGTGGAAATGTTAAAATATAAAAAATAATTAAAAATGGGTTTCAGTAAAATTAATAAAATAAAATAAAATAAAAATCAGTATTGCTCAAACCCACTTTAGAGCTTGAGGGTCTTTGTGATTACATCAGCAGTCTTTATGTACACTTTGGGCATCACTTTTTCACTACAATCTTGAGCATTGGTTAAAATGTCATTATAATAAAATAAGTTTAATTCCATTGTATGCATTTTTCCAACACTTAAACAACCACTTAAGCATCTATCAAGAGTAGATTACATTAACCACCCAGCTCGTTTAGTAGGCATTTACATCATCATTTACATCATCAGGCTTCTTTTACATCCTTCATCTATGGAAAGGACTCCAGGACAAACAGCTGATCGGAAGTTATTTGGGTGGTGAATTAATCTCAGCCCAGCGGTGGCGCTGACAAATTAACGTGTTGTGCCGCTGGTGTCAGTGCTGTGATAAAAGGTTTCGTGGAGAACATTAACAACGTTAATAGCTAGACACAGACTTGAGCAATCTCACAGAGCTACGAACTGGAGCAGAGCGCTGATGCAGGCATTTTTCTGATTCTGATTTATTAATGACATGACCTGACCATGACCTTACTTCCAGTAAAGTCTTGTCCAACTCGAAGCATCCAGAAAAAATAGCAGGGAAAAAAATTATATTCTAAAATATGCAATTGCAAATTTTTATTTTTTAAAATTTTTTTACACTCAATATTAATTTCAGCACAGATGCTATAAGTAAATAACCGTAAGACAGTGACAGAAGTGTTATAAAAATCTCAGGATAAACAGAACACACAAACTGCTCCTCATATGTCCTTTAATTATAACAATCCTGCCTGGATAAACGTCTGTCTACTCCGAGAGGTTACTCTCAGCATGCTTCCCTGGACTACTGCCTTTTGCCTGGAAATAAAACTCCACCAGAGCTTTTTATATTGAGATACAACCAAGGAGCAGCGGTCAGAATGCAGACTGATTTTTATTTTTTCCCTACTCAAACCAAACCATTCATTAAGCCCATGTGATCGTTCAGCGTTGTTAGCCTGAGTCTCCATCAGTGCAGGAAGAGATGAGGGAAGGGTGTTACAGATGCCTGTCAATTTTTAGTGAATATCATTTTCATAACAGAATGATCAGAAAAGAAGACCAGAATTAACCAGCAATGCTTGTTACTTTGATTATCTTTCTACCGAGGGTGATTTCTCAACGGCAGAAGTATAGGAACATTATATAACTTTCCCATTAACACAGATAACCATAAGCTTATGACAGTTGCATAACTTCTCCACATCATCTCCCTGCAGATCGATGCTCTCCTGATATCGTTCCACTGACTCTTTTATTCCCTGGGTGAAGCAGGTTTTCAACTGAATCCAGGTCTGTACCACTTCCTTAACCTCAACTGTAGAGATCAAGCTGTGACTGTGAAGGGCCTCATTAAGTGGACCAAAGACCTAATAGTCACATGGTGCAGGGTCAGGTCTGTTACAGAGATGTGCATCTCTTCCACTACTGCGGTTGCTGTAGCGAGAGTTTTATTAGCATTTCTTTTCTTTTCATGTAAATTCATGTCTCTATAGATGCAACAGAATTTTTTTTTTTTTTCGGTTGCAACAACATTTTTTTTGTCTTGTGTGTATCACCTATCATGAAACTGCATTTCCTTTTTGATTTACCCGGTTATGTTGTTTACAATCCAAAGCCGCTCGACAGACATTCAGGTTCTCTTTTAAGAGTAGTCGAGTTTAATCTCAGGCTTGGTATCAGACTGAGGCCTGACAGTCTGCTTCTCTTGTCACGCACCTGACTTTATCTATATTTAACACCATCATTTTGCTTTTATCCTAGGAAATATGACACCTCTGGTCTCTTCCATAGTGGCCTGTTGACTGAGACCCACCCACAAATAATAATAATAATAATAATAATAATAATAACCATACAGCTCTGGAAAAAAATAAGACCCCACTCCAATTTACCACAGAAAACTTCTGGAACGTCATCAAGAGGAAGATGGATGGTAACAAACCATCAAGTAAAGTTGAGCAGTTTGCTTTTTTGCAAAAAGAGTGGTCTAAACCATTCATTCAACAGCAATGTGAGAAACTGGTGGAAAGCGTGCCAAAACACATGAAAGCTGTAATAGCGAATCGCAAACTGGGGTTTTTCCACCAAATGATTTCTTAACGTTTTTTTGCCAAAGCATTACCACAATTTGTTTAATAATCTTGGGTTATTTTGATGTGTTGTGACACTGACATTTCCTTTAAATATACACTCCAAGTAACAATAGTTATATTTTGAATTTAGGAGAAATATTGTCAGCAGTTCACGAAAAAAAATGAAGCAAAAATGTTCCTCACCAATACATACACCTGTAATAAAAGAAACAACATAAGTAACTGATTATATTTTGCACTCTTACTCTTATTTTTTTTGTCCAGAGCTGTATATTGCAACAATTAAATAGAAAAAAAAATGAGTAGTTGATGAAAAATGTTTCATCAATGATCATGTTAATTTTCTTCCCATATGCAAATACTGTTTCAGTATTAAATATAAGGAGCATTCAAGCCAAACCAAGACTTGTGATGAAATTTCTGGTGAATCAAGAAATAAACCTAATGACCATCATAAATAAGACTGAATTCCTGTAAGCAATCATAAACTTTAACCTTAAATCTAACCTTAGCGCTGTAGAAAAAAAAAAATTCTTCTCCTTCTCTGTCGAAAAGTCCTCTTCTAATTAAATGCTTTGATCTTATCAGATCAGCGTCCATGTAAACAGTTAAGTTGGTATCTCTGATCAAAAACAAACCCAGCTAAACCCAGTATTTTTACTTGCTTTTGCTCAGCACATTTTTTTTATATGCCCGATTGTGTTCTCACAACCTTTTAAACCGGACATGATTTAAACTCTTATTTAACAGCTTGCAGCAGAAACTGATCCAGGCTATTTTCAAAAGATCACTGAAGCAGTATTCTTAGTGTTTAGTTTCTCAAGAGGGCATCTGTAAGAAAAATGTCTCTTTCAGTGAATACAGTATGAATACAAGTTATCATGTACTTTACTTTCTGCTCTCGGTGAAGACGACATGTAGGCCATGTAATTTATATTTTAGAGCACTTTAAAGATGTTCATCGTTCTGTAAAAAAATAAACCGTGCTTAAAACAGGGGAAGTAAAATGGAAGTGTACACCGACCAGACAACATTATGACCAGCGACAGGTGAAGTGAATAACATTCAATATCTCTGTACAGTGGCACCTGCAAGGGGGTGGGATATACATTATATTGCCAAAAGTATTTGCTCATCTGCCTTCACATGCATATGAACTTGAGTTTTAGACATTATAGGTTTAGGAGTGTGTTGATGGGAATTTTTAACCATTCATCCAGAGGAGCATTTGTGAGGTCAGACACCGACGTTGGACGAGAAGGCCTGGCTCGTAGTCTCTGCTCTGATCCATCCCAAAGGTGTTCTGTCAGGAGACGCCAAAATCGATAATCCATGTCTTTGCTTTGTGCACTGGTGCGCAATCATGTTGAAACCGGAAGGGGCCACCCCCAAACTTGGGAGCATGAAATTGTCCTGTTATATGCTGAAGCCCAACTCCTGAAAAACAACCCCAAACCACTTCAAGGCAATGTATTCCTGTACAGCAGTGGTCTCTTTTTCAGCAGAATAATGAGGAAATATTTGAGGAATTTAAGGAATACAACAAATTCAAGGTGTTGAGTTTGCATCCAAATTATTCATATTTCAATCGAATTGAGCATCTGGTGGGATGTCCTGTAACAACAAGTCCAACCCAGGGAGGCCTTACCTCACAACTGCTACTGAAAATTTGATGCCAGACTGGCATTAGACTGGCACGAAGAAACAGCAAACAGTGTGTGCCTTGCATGACCAGAAGCCAAACAGTGATAGAAATGATAATCCATTAATGCAGTGATGAACAAACAACAACAACAAAAAAAACTTCCTTTAAAAGCAAATACACACGCGGTCTTGTTCTCAACTTAAACAGGACAAAGTCGTCATGCGTGACTTTGTGAAGCCTGCCGGCGCAGGGCAATAAAAATGCCGTTAGATTCATGCGCTCAGCAGTGCTGCCAATCATATGGGAGCGAAGGCCAGTTCTGTCCCTCTATAAAGCTAGTGTTCTCAAACAGACGGATTAAAAAGCTGCCTTTGAAATAAAACGACTGATGAGCCTCATGATCCGGTTAATACAGCTAGTACTATAAATGACTGACGATTATGGTCTGGCACTGTGTAATCTGATATGTAAAGTAAAGAGCTACACGTGTGTTTTATGCTCATCTGGAGAATGTTTTAATGACTGAATGAGTCTTTTCTGCCACAGACTGATAGCAAGTCTGCTCCTTGTTCCTGATACACTAGCCACGTTTACATGGACAATAGTTCTTCGATCTGTTTAAAATTAAGGATTCCAATGATCTGATATGCATTTAATCAGAAAGCAACTTTTTTGACATGTCACAGTGTGATGCGCTCATTCAGCCAGAAATATAATGGAAGAAACATTTTTCTCCAACTTTGAAGTTAAAGTACGTTGGGCTTCCCATCTTTTCCAATAAATCCTGCCTTCTGCGTTATGACTGAACTCATCTATGACTGAACTCATCTATGACTGTTTAGTTGCTTTACTAGCTGTGAAATGGCAGGCCAATCAGCACTCCTCTCTCAGATACTCGCCACGTCACCCAACGATACCCCACGTGGAACTAGCATGCACAGAAGGAATAGATTTATTCCATCAGGAGAGAAACAATTCAATTAAGTGTTTATATACTAATACACTGCCTGGCCAAAAAACAAACAAAAAATCTCACAATCTAAGATTTTATTTAACCACCTTTAGCTTTGATTACAGAACACAATGTCCAGTCCAGTTCATGTATGAAAATGATTCCTCGTGCTCCCAGAACCACGATTTGAGTCCTGGAATATGGCCGTGCCACCACGGAAGAAACACTCCAAGGATATCATTCAGTACATTCAAGTTGTCAGCTGACTTCATCTTATTATATATAATGTTGACCTGACCGACTGAAGCAACCCCAGATCACAACACTGTCTACACAGGCTTGTACAGTGGACACCATGCATGATGGGTGCATCGCTTCATGCGCTTCCTTTCTTACG
Source organism: Clarias macrocephalus (assembly GCA_011419295.1). NCBI lineage: Eukaryota > Metazoa > Chordata > Actinopteri > Siluriformes > Clariidae > Clarias > Clarias macrocephalus. Next base: position 216,594 of record JAAGKR010000301.1, on the reverse strand, counting down.
CTCCCTAACTCACTGAACCCTTTTTTTTTCTTTAGTCTCATTAACAAGTGGTTTTCTTATTGCCACATAGCTGTTTCTCCTGCGAGTTCTTATCACACTGCGCATGTATGGAAAATGCTTTTACTTTCGCTATTAAACACAGCTATGTTAAATTTTTTACCATGCAACTTCAAGTATTTAAGTGAGCTCTTTTTCCGACCACATTTCTTCCACAAACTTGATGGATGATTCAGCACTTTTCTTCCAGGTTTTGATCAAGTGTTGAACAATCTCAACCCAGTTCCAGTCATTTTAAATCTCCTTTGTTGATTCTTTGCTTGATACAGCTCAATATTCAAGCCCTTTTTTTTAATATTTTTTTTTTGGCCAGACAGTGTATTTACCTATTGAACAGATTCTCGCTCTCATTCTCACTAAAGGTTTGTCCCAGTCGAGCTGGATTGGATCACACTGTTCCCATTGACGTGTTTGCTTTTTTATTCCTTTTGAGCCATTATTCCCATTATTAGTGGAATATTAGTATCCATGGACATGCATATAAAGAGATACTAAAGCCCACTAGAATGCTAGAAGATTAATTACTGATCTCTCAGCAGACCTGGACTGAAATTAAATTATTACTTCCAACTGCAAGGCAAATCACAGATTTCAGTCTTGTTCAGATGCACTGAAACTTGTCAAACTAAAAAGTGCTATTTAACAAAGACAATCATCATCATAATACTTGATACGTTTTCTTTACAAAAGGTTCCAAATGGAATTATGGGATTTGACTGTCGAGACACATAACCAACTGTACTGTGAAAGAACTGTGTATAATACCGAACAAACACTGTGTGTGATACTATAAGTATTACAACATATCACACTGCTATCACAGTTTCGTATTTAGTTAAACACGGCTTTGTTTTCCTGACAACGGAATTATCTTTACACAGATACAGAAAGCAGCGCTCTACAACAACTCCAACTCTGTGATTTTGGCCTCGTAAATCAAACAGCCACAGAGACACAGACCACATGTTTACTACCGAGTCATTACGGCAACCGAAATCATTCTCTCCAGTCGACACTGTGGAGAGACACAACGTGAAGCTTCCGTCACAGATCCCGCCATCATGACGACCGCCACCCGATCACAAGATGAGTGCAATATTTCTCGTTTATCTGCATGAAGAATGCAAGCAGTACTTCTCAGCGTTTTGTCAGGCAGGGAAAAATGGGCACAATGTGATATGTGATGCGTATGAACAAAACTCTCTCTCTCAACCGTCCCAGCATGACTAATCTGGACTCCTTTCAAAACTTCCCGGCTGTCGCAGAACTTAGCAGCTGCTGCATTTCATATTTCGTTTTTGGAGCATCAAGACAAATCAATAAAGCAGTGCTGAATTACATTTTAAACACTTTAAACTAGGTGGTGTAATGAAAAAACAAAACACTGAGTTACAGATTCTGATTCCAGGAGCAGAAGAAAGAAATCCAAAGCTTCAATAAGAAGTCACTGTAATAAGACACGCCTCCATGCCCCCTACCACCTATCCACCCTGTTACCAAGTGGGTGCGGTGCCAGTGCAGTGCCTAGGAGGGGCAGCTGGGCACGAATCGGGTTTCCCTGATGCAAAAGGGGTATTCCCCAGAGCTGATGCTGTCCATCAGAGCGAGAGGCCTCCTGCACCCTCACGCTGGCTGTGCGCTTGTGTAAAGGCTAGACTGAAGATTCCCTTTCAGATATGCAGCTAAGCTGATTGCCTCATAGGTGGGAAAGTAAAACATCATGCATTATTATTAGTAATATTTTCCCTCCACTCATGCATGCACAGGGATGTGGTGCAAAAAAAATAAAATAAATAAAATTCTCTTAATAAAGGTAGTCCCCGACTAACGAACATTCAAGTTACGAATTTCCCCAGATACGAACAGACCGTGTGCAGTGCACCAGATACCAATATTTACAATTATATACAATAATATTTTCAGCGTGTAAGTGAATGTATAAAGTCCAAAGTCTGGTATATTGTATGTGTGTGCGTGTGGGGAGAAATTAATCGGCCTCACCAGTTTTAATGAATTAGTCAGGGAGCCCTAAAACTAAAACTTCACAATCCAATACAGTGGAAAACAGCTCTGAGACAAAATGGTGTCTAGAATTACCCTCGAGATTTAATGGCGCAGAGACGTCGACGACGAGATTCATTTCCTTAGGCGCGATTACAGTTTTTGGCCACATGATAGCAGTGTGGAGAAAGGGGACAGATTTAGTCAAGCGGATCGGTATGCTTTACATTGTATATTCAAGTCAAAGACGTAAAAGACTCACTGTCGGACTTAAAAACAAATCAGGCTTATGAACGTGCTCCTGGAACAGATCTCGTTCGTAAATCGGGGATTACCTGTAGTGTAGTATAGAGATAATAAAATGCATTGCTGAACATAATACTGCACATGATACAACTCTCTTCAAAAATGCTTCTACCACAGCCTTCATACCAAGTCCACATTCAGATTTAACAAAATGTTAAAGATTAATTTCCTGCCCTGTTAGTCATTTTGAATCGAAGGAAAAAATCTGAGTTATAAATTTATGCACTCCTTCTAAAATGTTATATCAAGAGGAAAAACTCCTTAACAGGGAATGTACAAAAGTTTCATGGTTTAACATTTTCTTTTTGATCATCTGTCATCTGATTATTTTTGGGACAAGATTTGGAACATTTTTGGAAGGAGTCTCCAGTGTCAGCTCTCTTTACCAGTCAAAGGTAAAGCTCTTCCGTTACATTGTGCAATGTACAAGAGGACAGACGAAGACTTTCTTCATAACAAAGTTTCTTAGTAGCAGGTAGAGCTGTAGATCAGAGGTAGACTGTGGATTCAATTCAGCACGAACGTTAATTGTCGGATTCGTCTCAGGCAGCTTATATTTCTTAGATGTTTTAGACGTCATGTCTCGTGCAAAGTGACAGTCCAGTAGGTGTCAGTATTGCACCAAAAGCGCATCAACCTAAAAAAACGAAGAAGCGATACTCTAGCGAAACATGGCAAGCGAAAGTGGAGCGAAAGTAAAAGTTTACCAAAAGTGTTAATTGATTCTGAACCAATAAAAGATCAATTAAATTTAATAAACAATTGAATCTCAATTCTAGTACAGTGGAACCTTGGATTACGAGCATAATTCATTCCAGAAGTGGGCTCGTATTCCAAAACACTCGTAAACTGAATTGAATTTTCCCATAAGAAATAATGAAAACTCAAATTCCACAGCCCAAAAAAATAAATACATAAAAATAATTAATACAATATATACAGTAAAAATGAAACAAATTAACCGGTACTTTACCTTCCGACACATAAGTGTTTCCGTTTGTGCACGCAGGCGCCGTGTATTTGTGTGTGTGTGTGTGTGTGTGTGAATTAGCCCCTTCCATCGAGTCGTCTTACACAGTAAAACTCCTCCTCCCTCCCCCCACCTCACTTTTTAAGTTTCACAACACACACACACACACAACGGAAACACTGTTTTAACGGGAAAAAAAATTAAAAAAAATATGCCTTATGACACTCGCGTGAGCGCATACTAACGGAATCACTGCTGTAAAGTACCTTACAGCAGATAGGATAGGTGGGTGGTAGGGAGCGTGGAGGCGTGTCTTATTACAGTGACTTCTTATTGAAGCTTTGGATTTCTTTCTTACCTTTGAAAAGAATCGCGACAGAGCAGAGTTTTCTGTGTAAAGCAGAGAGTGTGTCTGTATGTGTGTGAAGCCGGGGAAGGGGGTGTAAAGGCGAGAGCGCGTGTGCGCATACACATAGGAGACAAGCTGAAACAGAGAGGGAGATGTTGATTATACCAGTAAGAGACGAGCACTAAGACCCAGCAGGGGGAGACGATTACCCACAATTCCGCAGCCCAAGAGAGAAAAAAATCATTGGCTCACTTATGATCACGTGACTCTCTGTGTCAAAACAAGACAAAAATGCATGAGACATGATACTCGGCACTCGTAAACCAAGACTTGCTCATTTTTCAAGTCAAAATTTATTAAAAATCTTTGCTCGTCTTGCGTAACACTCGTAAACCGCGTTACTCGCAATCCGAGGTTCCACTGTATTATGGCAAGCTGACTTTTTGTCTCATTTACCTTTAACTAAACTTAAAGCAGAGGTTTGTGAAGGGATGACTGCTACAACATGAGTGATAACTAGCTTTTTTTTTTTTTTTTAAATGGATGTTACACAATGCTCAGCTTAACTACAACCCATGAAAAACATACACAAAAACTTGTAAAAAAAAAAAAAAGTTTGGGAAAAAAATTTAAACCTGAATCTGCGGTTCATTGTCCTGTCATTCTGATAACCCTAGCATCTTAGGTTTAATTTAACACCATAAAGACAAACTAGCAATCAGTGAGTGTCTCGATGCTGTTTTAGGATTTTCCTGCTTCAGAATGACTGTCTTATACTCTCTAAACTGAGGTTCAGCTAAGGACAGTCTGTGTGGAAATAGTTTATTTGTCTGTCTCTTTTCTTTTAACAATCAGAACTATGCAAGAATCGCTATTAAGTTTCATTTAATTAAAAAGTTCACTTTGAGGAACAATGTTCTTAATGTCAACAGAGAATGCAACAAAAACGTTCTTTGTGTTTGATACAGTAACAGAAAGCAAGAAAACTTTGCTTAAAAAAAAAAAAAAGTGAGTGCGGTGATGTTGAGGATTATCATGCCTTTTACCTACATCACAGATTTTGGCAAAACATGAATGCATTGAATAAATGAATACAGCACTGCGTAAAAGTCTTGAGTCACCTCTCATTCCTTCATTTTGTGCTTCAAATGAGCCAGACTTTCTTGTACTTTTAACATAGTTTTAAAGAATAGTTCTCCAGGCACTTTTTGGCTCTCTTTTTCAGTCCAGTCCCTGACTGAGCAGTTTCAGAAAAATCTTATTTGTTTGTTAAACCACACAGTGACCCATCAATCACTCAAGCACAAACATATTTAACTTTAGTCAGGAACCGGTGAGAAACACGTGATTAGTATACTGGTGATGCTGAATGCTGAGTGATTGGACATTCAGGCTGATTGCAGCTTTAAATACCCAACATATCATTATATCTAAATATTATTAAACTAATAACAACTAAGGGAAAAAAGGGGCATACTAGAGCTCGTATTAATTCTTCATCGCTACCTCCCAACACGCTGTTTTGAATTAATTGAACTGTGGTGCCATTACACAACATCAATCCCTTGTATACCGTTCCCAGATTAATAATATGAACCATTAGTAATGTTTGGACTTCATCATTAACTCTGCTGTACTTTATAAAGCCTGGTTGCAATACAGAAATAACATCGAGCTGGCAGAAAACAGTATGAATAAACTGAATTTATATAATAATAATTTCAATCACCCAGATACTCCATCAACTGCTCGGCTGTTATTATCTCCATCATTGGCGGCAACTTGACCTGGAAAAAACATAAACAGGATGTTAGTTAGGCCTGTATTTATCTCACGTGCAGTATTGTGCAAAGGTTTTCCATGATGTTCTTTTGATTCTATACAGCTGCTTTTGCAACAATGACCATTGTTAAAACTAATACAAATGAAATTAAAATTGAATCTTAGGCCCCTGCAAATAAATGTTGTAAAGCAAGGATGTTATGTAATTTTTTTTTATACAGTATATATGAGAGAGAGAAAGCATCCAGTAAACAGAAATAAATGAAACGAGGTAAGTATTTGGCATGACGATGCTTTGAGGACCGCTTTGTGTACCCTCAGGTACAATTTGTTCAGTTTTATAAGTAAATTAGTTACAAATTTTACTGAGCATCCTGCAGAACCACCCACTGTTCTTCTGAGGACATTGTCTGTTGCACCTGTTTCTTTTTTGCATGCAAAACCCAGCAGCTTCCAGTAATTTTTTTTGGTTTAGTTTTGATTATTATTATTATTTTTTTATCTGAAAAGCAGCCGCTTATACGTATAACGTGCTTTCTTTCCTGGCAAAGAAATATTTTTATTTAACCCAGTAACCCTCAATCCTCTGAGCTTCCACTGTTAAAATTAAATCTAAACAATGTTTGCGTCTGTAGATTTGCACTGAAGCTTTTGTTTTTTTCCCCCGGCAGTCCCCAAAAAAAAAATTTAAAAAAAAACCCTCACCCAAAATATTCTCAGCAAATACCTGCATCAAAGCATCCAGCTTGTCAGGGATTCCACACAACCTCACTAATGGAGTTTACAAAACAATACTTAACAATACAAAACAATACTGTACTTACTTACTTAATGTCATTTTAAAACGTGAGCACAACTTCAGCTTAATGTTGTAAGATTATGACGGAAGCCACCATTGACTTAAAACTGGATTTTTTATTTATTTTTTTTAAATGCCTGCTTGAGCTCCTCTTCTCAAAACGATTAAAAGCCGAATTGTCCTGGAAAGCTGAAAAACGATGTGGATAATAAAGCTGCGCTCTGAACTTGTAGTTTAAATCCTGCTAATATTACTACTAGAGCTTAATGACATTTAATGCAAGCATATAAAGATTTGTGTGCGAATTAATGGAAATGATTTCCATTACATCCATTATTTATTAGCTACATTAGCCTCAAAGCTCTAGTGGAGAATTAGGCACTTCAGGCACTAACCATGTCCTAGAGAATCTACTACTGTACTTTTGGGGAAATCGAATTGTTTATTCTTTTTTTTTTTTAACTGAACAGTTCTTTAAACTACGTCCTTGATGCGCCAATCATTTCCACACAGGTAGGTTTTCAAACGCAGCCGTGAAGCTGGTAGCAAGCGAGCCTCTTTTGAAAGATTAAAGCACAAACACCAACGCTGAGCCTTCCCTGTCTGCCAGGTAGCTGTCAAAAGCAGTAATTAAACGTTATCTTTATGATGCAAATGAGCCTGAGGCTGAAATGCAGAAGAGAACCATATACGGATGGCCATTTATGGACTGCTTAAACGAGACACGTGCAGGACGGGACGACAGCGTGCCAGGGGGAAAAAAAGCGGCTTGAAATGAGCTTTGGATTGGCTGGAGAATTTCATGATGAGAGGAAATCCAACAAACAGGACCTTTCTGGCCTGAGCTCATTTCCAGATGTGCTGCCGGGTTTCAAGCTGTGACGCCAGAAGGCTTCTGACTGAAGAAAATATGAATGTGCATTGCAATTGTTTTCCATGCAGCATAATGACTTTACTCTCATGCTGAAAACATCCCAATGCTCGTTAGAATCGCTTGATTTGTTTCAGATAAATGAGGCTTTTTTTTTTCTTTTTTGAAATTTGAATGTGTGTGATCTTTTGTGTGAGGTATAAGGTTCAAGTTCAGCTGGGGACAATTTATTTTGTCCCCACTCAATACAAAAACAATCAAAGTGGTGTGTGTTTGTATGTGTGTGGCTGTGATTTTATTTGGGAAGTGTTATGTAGCAATAATCTGTGCAATAAGCTATTGTTCAGGCAGTCTGACTCACTAATTTACTTACAAGGTACAAGAGCCCAGCCCAAACAATCCCAAATAAATAATATTATATTTCCCTTGCAGTACTCCTTGTGAAGCACCTTTAGCACTGATGCAAGAAATTTCTCATGCTTATTATTATGCTTATTATTATGCTTATTATTATTATTATTATTATTATTATTATTATTATTATTATTTACCTTCCAGGCCAGCAGAAGCACGTTCATAATAGCCAGCAGAGGGCATGGACCGTTCTCATTCTGGGTGATGATAGGCGTGTTCTCCTCCTTCCACCTGATCCACTTGATGTGGTAGATGGACTGACCTGCACCACCTCGTTCCCTACAGCTCTGAGCTTTGCCCCCTTCTGCCCCAGGCTGGCCCTGAGGGACCAGAGCTTTGTCCTGATCCTCTAAAGCTTCACTGACAGGCTCCGAGCTCGGGCAGGAGGAGTTGAGGTTGGAGAAGGACTCCAGGGAATCCAGACTGGGCAGCCCCTGAGACAGGGTGCCTTCATTAGACTCGGACTTGGCCTTGCTGTCAGCAGCACACACACAGCTCGCCTCCTGCACCTCCTGCTCGGTGATACCCCCGCGCGCGCTTCTCGCCCCTCCAGAGGGCTCCTCCGTGCTCGGCTTGTTTACTAACTCCGAGTCCGGAGGAGCGTCAGCGTTATTTCCGGCAGCGGATTCACACGCACCGTGACCCAGCGGCGCTACTGCGGACTGCACGAGCTTTCCGCCCGCGTCCATCGCTTCACAAACATCCGCTCGGTGATCTGCGCGAGACGCGGCGTTAGCACTAGCGCTAGCACTTGGAGGAGTAGTGTTGGTGGTGGTGGTAGTAGTGGCGCTTGTTGTGCAACTCGGACCCAGACTGCTGCCCGACAGCTCTGCGTTCACGCTGTCCCCTCCCGTGTCTCCTGTCCTGGAGTCCGCTTTCCTCTCCATCGCGACGGCTCGTCGACCGCAGCCCCGGTTTCTTTCTCTCTTTTTTTTTTTCTTGGGAACTAAAAGCACAGCTCCGGTCTCAGCAGCGCCGTCGACGCCATGACGACGACGTCTCTGCCTAAAACGTCACTGGTTTGGAGACTCCTAATAATTCACCCCGGCTGTGTTCCAATTGGATCGTCACTTCCGGTACACTCGTGCACTAGCTCATGCTCACTAGATAGGGAGAGCACTCGACTTACTGTGTTTATTTCTCTGCAAACTTGGCGAGCTGCGTAACCTTCATACTTAATACTTATATACAACATTGGGGTTGTTTCCACCTCGAACATTGTAAATACATGTCTGAAAAGCTTATCGTAATAGGTGAAGATTACACCGAGCATTTATAAACTTATCCTTCTTATTTATGGACTGACTGTTTAAATCGTCTCCTTGTACTGTAATGTATTGTACTGCTAAAACCGCACGCACGCTTAATGGAATGTGTCGCACGACTATAACTGCGCATGCGCAATAAAACGACTGCCGTTACTAATACTACTACTGTTACTATTAAAACGTGATACTGCTGCTACTGCCTATTACCAAAGAGTATATAACTACTATACTGTACTATACTATACTATACTACTGCCACTACTATTTCCCTTTATTATTTTCTTTTTGTTACTGTTGTGTTTATTACACATGTACTACACGCCTACGTCACTGGGTGGATCGGGGGTTATACAATTATAGTTAATTGGTGTAATTGTCATGTACTGTGGTCTGCTAAAATCGCGCGCGCTACAGGAGTGTTGCGTGTTACCAGGCTAACACTGCGCATGCGCAACAAAAATGGATGGCTGACTGGATGACGTTTCTACTACTACTACTACTATTATTAATAATAATAATAATAATAACACGCATACGGATGAACTAAATTTTCCTCTTATTATTTTCTGTTTGTCTAATTACCTTTATTTCACATGTATTATACGTCACTGGTGGATCAGGGGTTATAATATTATGGTTAATCAATGTCTTTGTGTTGTCTGTGATCTACTGAAGTCGCGCGCGCGCGCGTGTGTGTAACGGCTAATAATGCGCATACGCAGCAAAACGCAGTTGACGTTTATGATACTATAATTATATGAAACTATAATTAATTCTAGTGAATACTACTACTACTACTAATAAAGAGCTAAAGAAGAAATTCTTCTTTTTTTTCTACTTGTTACTTTTTTGTCTTTATCACCCTTGTATTACACCACATAATACTGTCTACGCCAACCTGGTGAATTATAAAATTGTCATTGTAATATACTGTGATCTGATTGATCAATTGACAATGTCTATAATGCTAAAATTACTAATAATAACAATAATAAATAATAATAAAAATTTCCTTTATTTTCTTCGCGTCACTTTTGTGTCTTTATTATGCATGTATTGCACGCGCGCGCTGAATGGAATGTGTTGTGTAACCTGACTAACACTGCGCATGCGCGACAAAACTGCCGTTTTTACTACCACTACTACTGTTACTACTACTACTACTACTACTACTAATAATAATAATAATAATAATATTATGAAAGAATTTCCTCCTCCTTATTTTCTTCTTGTGAACTTTGGTCGTACTATTCAGTGTCTTTATTACACATGCACTAAACATCTCCGTCACTGGGCGGATCAGGGGTTATAAAATGCAGGATTATTGAGATCATTTAAATCGAGATTCACGGTTGTCTAATCCTGAGCACGCATTTAGTCTAAATTGGAGAAACACCTCCCCATCAACAACACTGTCTTCGCACCATGTGTCTATTAGGACTGTCAGTGTTTATATCTAAAACACCATTTCTTGTGTGCAGTATTGACATTGACCACATGATGGCGACTCTTGTATGCACCATCCATGTCTGTCACTACTATTAGTTATTTAGTTAAACTATTTAGTTAAATGGAAGTAAAAAGTAACCTCTCATTTTGCTGGCATCAACTAATGCACTATATGCACTCACTGTATAGTACACTTGCAAATTTTATATATCTATCTATTTATTAGATTAGTTAGTTTATTATTCACATTCTAGTTATCTCATCTGCCAATCATGTGGCATTTTTATTTGCAGACACACGATTCCCTCCATCAGAACAAAGGACAAAATATGAGCTCAGTGACATGGTTCTTGTTATTTCAGAAACTGTTGTTTTGTGAGCAATACAAACAGAAATGAACGAATATTTTATTCACTGAATATATTCATATTTGCACAGATATATTGTATATTACTATATATGCTATATCTTATCACCTACTGCACCTTCTGTGCATTAATCACTCTCACCCCTGTACACATGGACCCATACACTCATTTACCACATTTGTTATTTATTATAAATAAGCCACCTATTCAATTCTGGTTTTATGCTAACTACATTTTACTGGCTCTTTAGATGTATTTTGCTTAATGACAATAATATTGAATCTAATCTAATCTAATCTAAACTAATCTAATCTAATCTAATCTAATCTAATCTAATTTAATCTGGTGTCACAGTGGCGTAGTGGTTAGCACTGTTGCCTGGCACCTCCATGGGCTGGGTTCGATTCTCGCCTCTGGGTCTGTGTCCATAGAATTTGTGTGTTCTTCCTGGGCTCTGTGGGTTTTCTCTTACAGTCTAAAGACATGCATAATTGGGGCTCCCAAATTGCCTGTTTTGTGTGAATGAGCGTGTCTCGTATGTTCAATTTCTTAGTTTTTTTTTATTAGATTAGATTAGATTAGATTAGAAAAATAGAATAAATACAATGGCCACTGTAGATGGACTACAGAGGTTCCTAGATGGATGGATGGATGGATGGAAAAGATAAACTAATCTAACCTAATCTAAATGAAATAAAAAACAAAGAAAGATCAAACAAAATTGAAGTAAATAAAAAAAATTATTTAAATCCTGAGTTGCTCTAAACAGCCTGTTTTTCTTTCATGTTGTTTTATTTATTTATTTTTGGGATGGATTTACTGTAGGGGGCGGAGCTTGCGGCACTTCCTGACTGTGACGTCACGCCTGTTGGAATCGGTGCCGTGCGGTCGCTGGAGACGGGCGGTGACGTCACGCCGCAGAGGAGCAGCAGCAGCAGCAGCAGCCGCCGCCGTAAACACGGGCTGCTGTGCCTTTAAGATTTTATAGGTATCGAAACTGAAAAAAAGCAGAAGAAAAAAACACACACACACACGCAAGCCTTCGCGGTGTCAATGTTCGGGAGATGAAGCTGTTCGACATGGTGGTGTTTAAACTCCTGATGCTGTGTTACTGCCTGAGTGTCTCTATAGGTGAGTGCTGGACTCGGCTTTAATGCGGCTGGGACACGAAAAAAGTGTCGGAGGATTGTTATTAAAGGAGGGAGGGAGAGAGGGAAGGAGTAGCGCTCGCGAGTGCCATAAACACACACACACACACACACACACACACACTGTCCAAGGCGTTTAGTCCGGGTTAGAGACCAGACATAGTGTTTGTTCTGTCTTTAACTTCAAGCTTGAAGCGAGAAGAGTTTTTATCACAAAGTCACGAAGAAGCTATTATTCATGTTAGCAGTTGTTAATGGGAAACTCGGCTAACTGGCTAACTGGCTAACTTTAGTTTAACGTTACAGATAAGTTTGACGTGACAATGAAGCGTCGCTAATCATCTGAGTTGTTATTATTATTACACAGCGGTCATTAAGCTGAATAAGTCGAAATACGAGACATTTCTTCTTTACGCCAGGTGCAGGGGTGGGACTTGGACTTGTTTGTTTGCTTGTTTGCTGCTGATGTGTTTCTAGCCTCCTCATTTCTATAGTACAGGTTTACTGCAGCAGGACAAGCCCAGGCTTGAGAGTAGTGTAGTAGGTAGGAGTGGAGGAGGAAAAAAAGAAAACCTCTCTGCTGCAGTTAATGACACTCCTCTGGTCTATTCAACACTCTCATTCACATGTGTGATTGTTTCCTATCAAGTCTAAATGCTAGAAGTGAACAGACACTTGGAGTTTGTCTAAATGCATGTGTTAAAATGAGTTATTAATGCACTGTTAGTACTTTTTTTGGTTTTCGTTTTAAAGCAACACCTTTTCTAGAAGAAGGTGTAGAACGGAAGGGTTGTTCCTATCAGATCTGTGACGTCTGTCACAAGCTCGGAGTTGACGAGATCATGATTCGTTCTGTCATGTGTGCCCTTTTCTTTGATCTGAACAATAAGCCTGTTAACGGTATGAAGCTTTATTTCAAGATTCCTAGCTGTTTGAACTCCGATTGTGCAACGATCCTGCATCTTTGAAAACCAGGAATTTGTCTGGAATTTACATTTCCAGGCGTTATTCTCTCACAAGCATGACAATCAAGACCAGCTTGAACTTTCCAGGCGCCGATGCTGGTGGCTGCCCATCCAGCATCTCCATCTGTGTGTTTTTTCTTTCTACAGTTTTCTTAGACACGTTTTTAACAGTCTCTAGAATTTCCTTCGGGATCAATAAAGTATCTATCTATCTATCTATCTATCTATCTATCTATCTATCTATCTATGCACAGAACGATGCCTGGAAAATCCCACATCGTAAGGAAATAAGTCTTGAGATCGCTGGTCATAAACCACGTTTACTCTAGCCTGTCTGATTTCAGTTAGTGTAGTGGGGCATTGTAAAGAGAAATAAAGGGAGTTTTTTTTAACTCTCATAAGCATGTTATTGTAAATATAAGTTATTCCGCACAAAGTCTGCTAAAAGTCCCAGTTTGACTTGAACATCCCTTCATGGCATGAAAAGTCTGTCACAGTGGAGTGAAGTGGCAAATCACAGCCAAGTCCTGACATGTGAATTTAAGAACAAAACAAACCAGTAATATAGTACAAGAGTATTGCGATAAAACCGTTTGTGATTTTTATTCGATGCATTCTTTTCTGTAAGATCATGTAATATAGATTCTTTAATGCTAAACTGTTCTGTGTTCTGCTGGTTTTTTTCTGTGACGAAAAGCAGGCTGAAACTCCTGCCACTGAGAAACTTCTGGAAGCGTTTGAAGCTTTGGATTAAAATCCCAGAGCGCTTCTATTGACACTCTTAATTAAATCTTAATTCAGTTCAGTTTTATTTGTATAGCAGTTTTAACAATAGACTTGGTCGCAATGCAGCTTTGCAGAAATGGCACGTCTGGATATACACGCTACCGGTCAAAAGTTTGGACACACCTTCTAATTCCATAGTTGTTCCTGATTTAAATTTTTTTCTACACTGTGAAGCAGTACTGAAGGTGTGCAAAATATGCAGTAATCTCCATTGAACAGTTGATATTGAGATGTGTCTGCTACTTATGATCTGTAAATCCTTCATAACGGCTCTAATATGAGGTTCTGTTTGTTATTTGGTGATTTCTGAGGCTGGTGCATCTAAATTAACTTCTCCTCTGCAGCAGAGGTAATTTTGGTCTTGCTTTCCTGGAACGGGCTTCATGAGAGACAGTTCCATCGTGGTGCTTGATGGGTTGTGCAGATTCACTTGACAATACTGTTCTTGCAAGAACTATTCCAGAAAGGCTAACCTTCATATCCTAAAATAACAACTGACTGTTGTGATTGTTGTTACTTAATTACCTAATGCTATTCATAGTCTGGAAATCTCGAGTATTGTTCTATAATGTAGAAAATTAATCCTATCTCGGGTCCAAACTTTTTACTGGTACTATAAATTGAAAGAAGAATGAGTGACTGAATGGATAAATTAAAGTTTGTCTATAATGAGCAAGCTGAAGGTAATGGTGTCAAGAAAAAAACGTCCTGAGAGGAACCTTTAGTATAAGAGTAAATTGGTTCTGTAAAGTGTAACAGGAAATGTGTTAAGTTACCAACTGTTTACAAACAGAAGAAAAGTCTTCGACAGATAGAAGACAGATGTACAATTTTGCGAACTTTACAAGACAATAGCAACGTGCTGATAGACTGAAGGATCTCCTTATTACCTCAGATTTATCCTGTGTGTGTGAATCTCTATTTCTGCACCAGCTGAGTCTGGAACCACTTTTAGTAGAATTAGTCCATAATTCATTGCATCTTTATTGCCACTACGGACGTACACAGGTTTACAGCAGTGTTGGCCTGCTCAGGTGGAGATCGTAGAGACAAACTTTAGATAAAGTGGCGCATGAAAATACGAGTTCAGTCTGGACAATCGGGAGAACGGTGTCCGGTCTCAGTGTATGTTTCTTACTTTGCAATTAAAAGGTGTTATACTTAATAGTAAATTGTTATCTATGTAGTCTGATATGAAAGATTGTTACGGCAATCCTGGGCAGAGATTAAGGCTAAACTGAGTTCAAGGGTCGACTCAAGGGTAGCGCTTGTTGTATATTTACCAGGTGATCTACTGGCTAACAAACTTTTACATACAAAAGCAAGATTCCCGCATCCTCTGTCAGTGTGCATCACGTCCCCTATGCGGTGAGGATGTGACGATTCAACTATGTAAAGAAAAGGTCACCACGCATTTTTTTGTGCCAAAGTTTAAGCATAAAAGAGAGCAACACCATTGCAATGATGATGCGCGTCCACGAGATGAAAAAACACTTTCATGGTCACAGCGCGGTCATGTGCTCAGGGTTACTTGGCAACATTAGATGCCAGAGGAGCACAAGCTTTTTGGAATGAAGGCGAAAGCTGTACGGCCTGCATTGTACACACTTTTTAGACGTAACATGTTGACGGCCCATTAGTGCACCGTGTAACTTTTACGTCAGAATCATGTTGTTGTCGCAGTGTCTTGTTGTGTCGTCCTTTAAGGTGGGATTGTTTAATCGGTTCATTCAGGCATCAAAACAAATACAGTTTCGCCATGATAATCACACAATGAATATTTATCTCTTCTGCTAAAAAAACAGGAAACTTTGTAATGCTTGACCAACTTTTAACAGTGCCATTACTTTTGCTAGTTAGAGTTGCTCTAGTTTAAGCATCTGATCAAGCGTCAAACGGTGGAATTTTTTTTCCCCATTAGGCTTTAATGTATTTTGTCTCAGGGTGTCTTGAATGTGAATGTACGCCGCTTGTAAGTTATAATCAAGGTTAATAAAAGTCATTTGCTTCTCGCTAATCGTTTCAGACCTTTGACCTCAAATAGAAATCAGATCCGGACCTTTGGATATTAAGTTTGAGAACCTCTGCGACAGAGGAATCACCGTTGTGGTTAATGCAGTATAGCAGGTACGGTTTACCATGCTGTGAGCACGTGGATGGGCAGAATGCCTGGGCTCAGTTGGAGCTCGAGCACAGAAGTCACGGAACAGGAAACAGGAAGTGAAAGATTTTTAGTCATGCCAGAGTTCATGCCGTGGCGCAATTCGGCTCCCTTCAGATGTGTGAAGAGGCGCTTCGGTGTACTCGTGCTCCATCTGTCCGCTTTTCATTCACCCGTCTCTCCATCGGGCCTGTGCTTGGATTACAGATGAGCGGTGAAGCAGTGTCTGCGTCTGCCAAATTACCTTTCTGTATTTTGCTTTAGTGAGTAATGGATCGACACACTGCGAGAAGCACCTCTTAAAACACCTCTGAAAACGAATTTAGTTTTTCAGAGCTTTTCCACACTCGTACTTTGGTTTTAAGGACGGCCGTACGACACTGTCTAGACATAAATGACAAAAAGAAATTGTTGCTCATTATGATTCGTACCTCTGTGGAATCGAATCGTGACTCTCAGGCTCTTTCATGCAGACTTTAAGTAGGTGTGTGATGATCATTTGTTTGATTATACGGCGCTCATAATTCAGTTCATAGTTCAGTGTTAAGATATTAACATCATTCAGCTCGGTCACTCATCCCGAATATAGCTCTTCATCCTGTACACGTGCGGTCGCGGGAATCCTAGCACTTATCCCAGGGGACTTTGGGCATGAGGCGGGGTACATCCTGGGCAGGGTGCCACTCCATCACAGGGCAAACACTCTCTCTCTCACACACACACACACACACACACACACACACACACACACACACATGAAGGTGGAATTGGGACCTTGGACCTGGATGTGTGAGGCCACAGTGCAAAGCACTACGCCACACTTAACACTTCATTCATTCATATTTTTATAACGCTCATCCCGCTACGTGGCTCCTGCTCGGCTCCCGCCGCACCACACAGATCAGAGCAAAGCCCTTTTAGAGCCAGTTGTGTCACCAGGTATGTGCTCTTGTACATCCTGGTGTAGATTACCTTCCTTACCTGGTGGATTAAAAGCAATATCCATCGGGTGACCCGTCAGAACCGAAACATCAGTGCCCATCAGGTTTCCATGGTGAACGGTGTACAGTGAAGTGATTTCAGGCTATTTCGGGAAACACGTTTATTGCTCTGCAGTAGTGTGAGAAAAGTTCTTTCACTTTCACTAGAAAACAGCGTTATGTTTGTTGTCTTGAACTAGGAAAAAAAAAGTTTAACATTTAAAGCAGGGTATTAATTATACTGTAGTACTGCCCCCTGTGCCATGAGCAGCTTAGACTAGATTCTTCAGGTTTGCGACCTGGTGGAACGTATTATTATTATTATTATTAACTGGATATGTTTACTTTCATATCAGAGCCTGATAAAACAAAAAAATTAATAAATAAAAAAAGGAAAATAGAACATGATGCAAAATCATATTTAACTCATAATGTCATAATCCCCGCTTCAGAGCTAAGCATGTAACAATTGCAATGTACAATTATTGCATCATCATTTGTAAATTCTCTTACTTCTAGGTTCTGGGGGGAGATGAAAGGCCCATGTGTTTATACTTTGCTTTATTTATTTATTTATGAATTTTTTTTTACTTTTTATGGAATGCTTTAAGCGGGAAAAACTATTTTGTCTTCTCTGTCATCTGATGACATTTTGGTGGAACCGCTCCATCTGGCTGTTAATTATTCTTTCGAGCTAGCGTCGGCTGACGTTTATACATAGCCGTGTTGGTGACAATCGTCACGTGCGCGCCGTGAATTCGGAGGCGTGACCAAACAATTAGTTTCAGACGAACTGTGATGAAATGTTACATCAGAAACACATCTCTGGCGTAATTGCGTGAGAGAGATCGGAAATGGAAGAGGTTTCATTCCATTAAAATCAAACGCCATCTATCTATCTATCTATCTATCTATCTATCTATCTATCTATCTATCTATCTATCTATTTATTTATTTATTGAAACAAAGATTTAGTGGCCTTGCACCTTCAGGGTCAAGGGTTCGATTGCCGCCTTGGGTCTGTGTTTGTGTGCGTGTGCATGGAGTTTCCATGTTCTCACAGGTTTCCTCCCACAGTCCAAAGACATCCAGATTAGGTTAATTATCATTCTCGGAAAAAAAACACCTTCTGTGCAAGTGTGTGCGCGCGCGAGTGTGTGCGGTGTGCGCGCGAGTGTGTCCTCTGTCGATAAGCCCCAGGCTGTATAAAGGATAAAGTGGTATAGATGTTTTTTAGGAGACAGCGTTCTTAAGGAATAGAGCGCGCGCGCGCGCACACACACACACACACACACACACACACACACACACTGTTGTAACATGACTAGCACGCAGTTGTCCAGTCACACACATGCTGGACGCCAGCTGTGATTAGGAAGGAAGGAAGGAAGAAGTTACAAGTGGAATTGAACCCCCACTATTCTGGAGAAATGATGTGAGAATGTCACGTGTGTGACTCCGCCAGAGAGACGTCCTGAGGAGACCTTTGGAGGAGAAGTAAAACCTGGGAGAAATGCTTATGATGATTGACAGCAGGGTTAAAGGTCACACTCATCCCAGATTTAATCAGCAGCAGGTTTACAGCAGTTAGACTGAAGTGGTATAGAACATCCGAACACAGTTGTGCTTGCAGACTGTAAGTGCTAGCAGATCAACCCGTGACAGTGACTTTGCTACGTGACAACGCGGGGATGTCTTGAGGTTTCCTGTTCTGCACAAACTGAAGAGTTGGAATGAACTTATCGAAATGGCAATTGCTTCCTTTCTGCATATCCCCTGTTTGCAGTGTGTGTGTGTGTGTGTGTGTGTGTGTGTGTGTGTGCGCGCACATGTGTGTTTGACTGAGACTCTTTATCTGTAAACTGGTGCGTTCGCGCGTGTGTTTGTGTGTGTATCCTACACAGTAGCCCCCCCCCCCCTCCTCCTCTTCTCTCTCTGGGCTCAATCACTACAGCAACAATTCTTTTTTAAAGGTAACGTGCAGATTAATTTGTTTTATTTTTACTTTGTAATTTGTATTAATTATTTTTATATGAATATTTTTGGGTTGTGGAATTAATCGCCTGAGTTTGTTATTATTCCTTATGGGGGAAAATTGCTTTGATATACAAGTGTTTTGATATACAATCATGCTTCTGGAACAAATTATGCTCACAAGCCAAGGTTCCACTGTACTTCTGTTAAACCACCATCACTGATCTCCCACATGGGGTGAAGTGACGTATTACTCACAGACGACTCATTAATCCCAAATTAAGGCCGAAGTGCCAGTGCATTTCAGATGAGCGAAAACGACTCGCTGGATGCAGATTTTCAGAAGACGTAAAATAAATACCAGCACTGACACGGCTGACACGACTGCGCTACGTGGGTCGTGTAGTGAACAGATATAGTGAATAAAAAAATTTCCGCTGAGTCCAGGTTAGTTTCCATCCCGTGAAAAAGCACTTCTTCTGCATCGTCCTTCTAATAATAAGAGTTGAATGAAATATCTCTCAGGTGTAATATCACGGTGTTATAATAAACCCTGGGCAATTACCGCACTGTTAGAATTTAATATCGGATCTCACGTAACGCACGTATTGCAGTAGTTAGATTTGTGCCACGCTTTTGACTCTTGTGTTTGTGAATGCTACGTCGCTTTAATCTAATCCGTTTTTCATTTATTAAGGGAGGCAGTCATCTGGTGCGTGTGTGTGTGTGGGGACTGGGTGGGACTGGGTGGGGGTTGGGAGACAAGCCCTGGAAAGAGTTGTTTTGAAACGACGTTGTACTACAAGATAAGTTTTGCCAAGCCAGTTCCCGCGTTCATTACTGAGAAGAGATCCAGCTCTCGGTGAGAGACAGAGGCTTGCGTGTTGACTCTGCACCTTCTACAAAAGCGCCGCTGCTCCTGATCGGGCCGCACATGAATAATTTATTATACGGAGGCAAAACAAGTCGCTAATCTACAGTACTCTCTTCCTCCTCCCTCCCCCCCCCCCCTCTCTCTCTCTCTGAGAGCTATGCAAATGTCTGGCCCTCATCCAGGAGCTGTGATGTTTAGTACAGGAGAGTAGAAGCACCCCAGGGATCTGGAGACGGAAAAGAGAGTCTTTTTTTTATATGAAGTTTTTAATCACATTAAGATCAGGTGGAGCAGTTCTCCAGCAGTACAGTTTCTGTTGCTTTTTTCCCTCCTTATTGAGATAACGTTTAGCAGTGCGCAGCGGGTCTAAACTCAAGCGTTTGAAGGTTTTTTCTTTTTGGGTAGACCGCCTTTCTCTTTCTCTCTCTCTTCCACTCTCTCTCTTTCTCTCTCTTTCTCTCTCTGAGATTAGAGGATGTCAGGGTGAGGCTTTCGCTTTGTTTCTGAAAGGCTGTTATTGTTCTGCTCTGAAGCACACTTCAGAAACTCTAACGTGCCGCATAGACGTGCAACACACAAAAATTCAGTCGCATGCGATGTTACTGTGGTGTCTTGAAGCAAGATGTTTTTTGATGCATTGTCTGAGAATTATTACAATTTGAAGGGGATCTGTTATGCAATGTTCACTTTTTAGTCATTTTCAGATGTTCAGACGGGTCTCCTGTGTGTGTGTGTGTGTGTGTGTGTGTGTGTGTGTGTGTGTGTGTGTGTGTGTGTGTGTGTGTGTGTGTGTGTGTATGCATATACAAACAACATGAGGAAAAAAAACATTCCATGCTTGTTTCCCTTTTTCCATTTTTTGTACTGCGGTCGGCACTGTGGCCGTGCAGAGGTTGAGGGTTCGAGTCTCACCTCAGGTCTGTGTGGGTGGAGTTTGCATGACTCTGGAAGGAAACTGAGAGAGAACATGCAGAGTAGCCTAATTTTCATTACTGAGCATGTGTGTGCGCGTGCACTGCCAAGTCCCTGAATACAAGATAAGCGGTATAGAGAATGAGTGAGTGAGTGAGTAATAATTGGTCTGGGTATAAACAAGTAAGATTTTCCCCCTAATGTGACATCATAATAGAAACGCTCTCCTCCCTAGGCTGTTTGCTTAGCTCTGCTCTAAAACAGCTCATTTAGATGAGGAGTGAAATAACTGGAGTACGAGCGCTGATGGGTATTACACTGAACCTCTTAAAGATATGATAGAAATTTTACCTTTAACTCGTCTCAAAACCGGCACCTCTGGGAGAAATTAACTGTAAAAAAAAAAAAACAGCATGCTTATGAGAAGTGTGTGTTTTAAAGGGGAGCATTTTCCAGAGTAAGAGTTTCATCGCTTTGTAATAGTGACGGTAACTCTTCATGACAGATAGGTTTGTGCTTTCTAGGTTTTGAATCACGTCACAGTTGAGACAGGGGTAGCTCAGTGGTTAAGGTATCGGTTTACCAGGGTTAAACCCCAGCACCACCAAGTTCCCATTGTAGTGCCCTTGAACAAGGCCCTAAACCCTCAACTGCTCAGAAGTGAAACGAGAGAAGAATTGTAATTCGCTATGGAAAATGGAAAATGTATCAACATATTAACTGTAAACTGACAAAAGCACATTGTTCTTTAATAGCATCACACCGCCATGTCATTCATTTGGTTTATTTGGTGGCACAATGGCTTAGTGGTTAATGCTGTGGCTTTGCATATCCAGGTTCCGGGGTTCGATTCTCACCTCGGATCTTTGTTCATGGAGTGTGCATGTTCTCCCCGTTCCTGGTGGGTTTCCTTCGGTTCCCAAATCGCACGTAGTGTATGTATGTATGTATGTGTGTCGTCTGTGATGGATTGACATCCAGTCGTGCCCCAAGTCTCCTGTGATTGGCTCCAGGCCCCCGTGACCCTGTATACAGGATAAAGCGGTATAGAGGATGGATGAGTGAGTGAGTGAGTAAAAGCACTTTCCACAACCTCAGACAAACACTGGCTGCTTGTGCCGCTCTAACAAAGTACATCACAGCTTGGTGGTGATGGGGCTTGAACCCCCAACCTTCTGATCAGTAACCCAGGGTGCAGAACTGCTGATCTACCACTGAAAGGTCAAATAAGAGACGTTATCTAAAAGTAAAACACATTCATGTCTTATACAGTGTGTATGTAAAGTTTACAGTTTTATCGTCTAACAGAAGTCTAAGTATAATTGTGTTATACATTACATCATCGCTCCGTTTTCAGGGACAGACGTCAAGCTGTAGCGTTAACACTGACCCAGGTCACAGAAGTGAAGCTACATAACTACAGGGCGTTTTCACAGTTTTCACTTCCTTTTTATAAGGAAATGAGTAGAATATTCTCTCTCTCTCTCTCTCTCTCTCTCTCTCTCTCTCTCACTCTCTCTCTCTCTCACTCTCTGTCTGTGTTTGTGTGTCAGAGTTTGTTTTTCCCTCTGCAGAAAATACCCTTACTGTTTTGTTAACCACCGTCACTGATGGATGTGCTGAGAATCCTGTCTAAAGTTTGGACACACCTTCTAGTTCCATGGTCTTTCCTGATCAGAGTGGTTTTTGTGCCTGGTGACTTTGAACTAACAACTATGAAATAGATGTCAAGGTCAGCCTTTCCGGAATAGTTCCTGCAAGAACAGTATTGTCAAGTGTATTTGCAAAACCCATCAAGCACCATGATGAAACTGTCTCTCATGAAGAGCATCCCAGGAAAGCAAGACCAAAAAGTTACCTCTGCTGCAGAGGAGAAGTTCATTTAAAGTCACCAATCTCAGAAATCACCAGTTAATACAGAACCGTAAATCCTTCATAACCTCAGATTAGAGCAATTATGAAGGATTTACAGAGTATAAATAGCAGATACATCTCAATATCAACTGGTCAATTATTGCGTATATAGTATTGTTCTTCCAGTGTAGAAAGAAATAAAAATCAGGAAAGACCATGGAATTAGAAAGTGTGTCCAAACTTTTTTGACCAGTAGTGTACAGTACTTTAATATTCAATAGACATCACCGATCACTGATCTTTGTAAAAGGTTGTAAAAGGTTTGGTTTTGCCTCTATCTGTGCCCGTGGCATGTTGCTCATAAACTTCTTTTCACAAGTTTATAAAAGTTCTTGACGTCAGTTGTAAGCGGGTTGAAACTTGAACTGCAGCTTCCCCATTATGAAATTTACATGTTGAATTTTGTTAAACGGCAAAACGTTTTTTCTTCTTTTAACATCAGTTTAGTACCGAGCCCTGAAAAGATATCCAAGGGGGGAAAACATAACAAGAGAAAGAAAAAACTGTTAATTTTTTTATTATTTGGATGGGTGAGAGAATGTCAGGGTCAATGTAATAAGAGTCATCGCTAAACAAGTAGTGTTTGTATGAAGTGTTTGTAAAATTTCTAAAAGAAACAAAAAGAAAGTTCAAAATTATTAGAAAGCCCCAGTGTGAGGTTAAGTCCCGCCTCCTGCGTTATGATTGGTTTAAAGAAGAATCCCTCCTCTTGAATGATTGGTGAGAGATGAGAGAAGGCGGGGCTTAAATCGATTTGTTTTTTAGCCTGGTTTAACACAGCAATATTAGTTAATGTTTAAATCTCAGGATCAGTCTAAGCCATATTTGAATACTGTATAAAAAGTGTTTTTTATTTATTTAATTTTTTTATAATAATAATGATGATTATTCAGATAATAATAATAATAATAATAATAATAATAATAATAAACAATTCCGAAACAGTTAGTAAGCTTGTATGAGGATAAAGTGATAGTTTTGTCTTTAATCACAATCGTGTTGCATACACAGTGAGTACATTACAACAGATCTTGGTTGGTTTAAGCTTTCCTGCTCGGCACACCGACCTTGAAGTGTGTACAATGTGAGTAATTGGAGCCAAATTCCACAACGCTCCTTTCGTGCAAAAATGCAGTTCAAATCTCATCTGAGACTCGTATGAAGCGTCTGCAGACACGCTGAGATGAACCAGATTGAGATCTTTCAGAGTTATGGTGTGTTTAGTACAAATGTAACTCTTTTCTTTCCCTGGAAATAGTCATGGCGTTAACCGAAACTAGCCGTATGGTTAAACGAAACTGACTTCACGGTCGGCGTGCAGAGCAGGAACACCCAAGACCTGACGTGACGTACTTACATGCTCCTGAAAAAGGCTTGAAAAAATCTCCTTTAAGAAATCCTGCTTTCTGCCTTATGATTGTTTAGAATTATTCAGCCGTGTGTTATTGATTAGAAGTCTTGAGGATGGAGGTGGGATTTAAATCGTGTTTATAAGATCAAAAGAAAAGACCCAGAAGTATATGAGTCCGTTTATAAGTATATAAGAATATGCATATTTTTTTCCCCGTTTAAGTTTTCAAAGATTTGTCACCATAGAAATGATAACATAAGTTAAATGAGAAACGATACACACCTTCCGACCAATCAGAATGGAGAATTCGGCACTTTTTTGTTTGATCCCGGTCAGTTTAAAATAAAAAGTTGCTTCTAAAAGTCTGCGACTGAGCCAGTTTAAAAAGCTATCTGTTTGATCAGCTTCGTTTGCGTCTGTATTTATTTATTTATTTTTTGAAGAAGCAGGACGTCCAGGCTTTATCCCTATAAAGTCCACGGTTCTGAAGGAGAACAAGCTCCTGGAGGTATGAAGACGCACGTCACGGTTCCGATGCCGAATGAGAAGCTGTGCGAGTGATCGAATGATTGTCGTTCTCATTTCGGCGCACACTGCCGTTCCGCGGGTGTGAGCCGCCCTGACTCTGCGATAACCCAGCAAACAAGAAGTTCGACTTGGGAGACAGATTAATATCAAGTCATGTAATAGCTTTGTAACGGGGACAAAATCAGCAGCGCTCGCTCTGCAGCATCATGCCGAGCAGCGAGACTCGCGGCCTTGGCGTTATCTGTGCTGCTGGATCATGTGACATCAGTATGTACTGATAGTGCAGGCTGGATTCAGAGACGTTTTCCATCACTGAAACGGGCATACGAAGGATAACAAGCATAATATATAAATATATCTACATTTTTTAATAACGATTGACTCTGTGTCTGCTTGATCATGTAAATCTCTTGAGGGTTTTTCCTGTTTATTTTTAATCTTATGAATATATTGAATGTATGTGTGCATTGTAGCTGCAAAGGCTATAGGAGCTGATACATGCACACACGCGCACACACACACACACATACACACAAACCACCTCACGTCCCACTGAATTACCTCAGTTTTTATGACTATTTGTGCTCATGTGTAAATAAATACCATGAGAATTAAATGGCTACAAAGTTATACAAGGTGTTCAAGTCAATCAGAGACTTTTGATTGTACAGAATGACAGAACACGGTTATGAGAGTTACAACTAACTTTATTTCTCTATATAATCCTCTGCTACACTAATGCATTTGTCCCAGAGTTTCACAAGTGCTTGGATACCATCTAGGTAGAACGTTTTCTCAGCATTCCAGACTGTCTGCTTCACATCTAAAATCCTGGCCTCCCAGGAACTCCTTTAACAGTTCAAACATGTGCAAATGGCTTAGAACTACATATGAGTGTAACGGTAGGTGTTGTGCCAATCTTGCTGTGATAATACATTCCGTAAACATTGTTAATACCGTGACCTTCCTGATGAACATGATGACATTTTTGGTGACGTTGGTCACGACACTGCGAGTGCCTGTGGAGACAGATCTGTCTAGCGAATCCGCTATAGCAGCGTACTCACTCTCGCCGTCTAACATGCCCTGCATGACAGATTCCTGTGGTCCGGTCCGGTGTCTCATAAGCATTCAGGAGCCGTACCTCGTGCTACGGAGAGAATCAATGGCTGTACGTTATTGCATTGTGTCTCAGAATCGTTTCTCAGTATCACCAAGAAAGCTCTTTTGTCTGAACACATCAGCATGCTAGGATGACAGCGGCAGTTTGACTCACGATAGTTTGTCTCAAAAGAGACACATCCTGTATGTGAGCCTTTCTTTTTTTTCGAAGCAGCTTTATTGAACTTTGATATACTCTGGATGTATCATTCGTCGCTGTAAGAGCATGAATTCAGTTACGGGTGTTTTGCTTGTTTTTGCATAGAGTCGTCCTAACACTGTGTTATTAGCGATGTAGTGTCTGATTTCAAATACACCTCTAGTACAAGGGCAGTGTGCAGCAAAGTTTTTTTTTTTAAAGGATCATGCTCGACCTTGGCAGCACGCCTGACGTAGCTGACCTGATTT
This sequence comes from Clarias macrocephalus, assembly GCA_011419295.1. Taxonomy (NCBI): domain Eukaryota; kingdom Metazoa; phylum Chordata; class Actinopteri; order Siluriformes; family Clariidae; genus Clarias; species Clarias macrocephalus. The sequence goes on along the minus strand of JAAGKR010000301.1, from coordinate 190,798 downwards.
ACTTCAACAAGTTGTGTTATTACAGAAGGGAGTTCCCCTCTTACCCTCTTACTTAAGCTGGCATCTTAGACACCACAGAATACCCCGCTGTGGTTGTAGGAGGTGAGCAGGCAGGCATGCATGCAATGTTTTTTTTTTGTTTCTTGTATTTTGACTGGTATTCTTCATGCACCCACATCGACTCAGAGTTCGTCACCCACGTAACCGTTTTCCCTGGATGTGTGAACTCGTCAGCATTGGGGCCACGGTAGAGGCGAGTGTGCTGAGCAAATCTGTTTCCATTTTCGCACCACGCACACGCACAGGCTTCATCGCTTGCTGTGTGGAAACTTTGTAAACTTACCTCGAATTTAACACTAACTTCACATCACAGGATGTTACACCAGACATCTTCTAGTGCCCTGTTTTCGTAGATGATGAGACACTAGTGATGTCACAACACTGTTTTTTTTGTTGTTGTTTTTTTTGTCAATACCATCCTGCAAAGTAGATGACTTCAACGTCGGTAGAAATCTTACACAGTTGCCACGGTCACTCACTTTTTCAGACGCTCCCTAACCATTGCTATAAAGCGCCGGTGATCTGCGTGTCTGTGAGATTAGATTCAGCAAATTTTAAATGAGCAAAAAAAAGAATCAAACTTCCGTGATTTTCACAAAATACACAATTTTTCTCTCCTTTTTTGCGTTTATTTCTCATAATATAATAAAGAGAATCTCGGATCTTTAGTTAACGTCCCAATACAAATACAAACACCGCCACACTTTAAAACAGCGGTGTAGCTCATTTTTAGGGTCTCATCATTTTTTTTTTCTCCCACTTTATACCCGCAATATCTCCGTATTTCACTCCCCTCTTTACTATAGTCATCTGTTCAAGTCTAGTCTCTGAATAAAACATAACAAGAGCTCTGCTTTCTCTAGCATTGCTCCCGAATCGCTTAATTCCTCCTGCGGCTCATATTACAAACCAAGTCAGGGTTTTCTTTCCCGCTACATCACACACACGCATACACATCCCTGCTGTCAGTGCTGTGCTTAAAGACGCAGATTCCTATTAGCCAGATCAAATAGACATTCACGTAGTTAAAGGATCAAGTATTTCAAATGCTGGTTAGGACACTTTTTTCAGAACTCTAGTACCGCTGATATACTTTGTTTGGTTATTGCAACGCTACTGTACAGAACTACACTTGCCATAATAAGGATCACATGCTGCACTGTTCGGGTTTTAAGCAGAATTATATACATATACACTAAGTCCCTGACTCACGAACATTCGAGTTTCCGCAGACACGAACGGACCAGGGTTCTACGAACATTCATAGATCTGAACAAATCGTTGAAGTAGCTCACGTGTATTGTAAAAAGAGACACTGCAATGCACCAGATACCAAAATTTACAATTATATAGAATATTTTCAGTGTGTAAGTGAATGTATAAAATATCCAGTTTATTGTAGGTGTGTGCATGTCAATCTGGAAGCATGATGATAGAAAATGTCTGTACTGTAAAGCTGTCTCGAAGGTGAATAATCCTAATTTCGGAAAAGAGACAGAAAACTCTCAGTCGAAAACAGCTCTGAGACAAAATGGAGTCCGTTCAAACGCACAGTAAACACCATGTAGCGTTGTCCTTCCGCAACGTCTTCCCGGGTTCCCTTTAAACGAGGTCAGCTGACCTCGCTGTGTCACCGGGATTCCCTTCGCGATTTGGAGGGGGGGGGGGGGGTGTTTCAGGAGAGTATAATGCGGAACCAAACACCAAACCTGTGCGTTTTTTTTTTTTTTTTAATGCTTTACATTGTACAGTACAGACCAAAAGCTTGGACACACCTTCTCTTTCAAAGAGGTTGAATTTGTATTACGGCAAGAAAAAAGCAGCTAAGTAAAGAAAAAAACAAGTGGTCATCATTACTTTAAGAAATGAAGGTCAGTCAGTCCGAAAAATTGGGAAAACTTTGAAAGTGTCCCCAAGTGCAGTCACAAAAACAATCAAGCGCTACAAAGAAACTGGCTCACATGCGGACCACCCCAGAAAAGGAAGACCAGGAGTCACCTCTGCTGCGGAGGATAAGTTCATCCGAGCGCTCGGGAACAGTTCCTGACTCTGCTGGAAAAGAACGATACGGCAGATATCAGATTGAATTAGATTTTTGAAGCCAATCGTACCTGAAAACAGAAGTGTTTGCAATGTCCTGAGTGACATCGGTCTCCACTGAAATCTCAATGTGCACAAAACGTAGCATCCAATCTCATCTCTGGCCTACACCCTACACAGCCATAGCTGATACAGTAGGAAGGCACGCGAGAGCGTTACTCTTGAAATTCTTTATACAGTATATCCATATAAATATCCATAATATTCGGCTTAGCACGAAGATCGATTCTCGTCCTCGTCTTCTCTTGTGTTTAATAGCGACTCGCAAACAAATCAGGTGAAAATACACTACAAGTGTAAAAAACAAAACAGGCCAGCGGTGGAGTGGGGAGGAGGAAGCAGTCATTCCTGGGCACGGTACAAATCAATCGTGTCTAGTGTGAGAGTGCACTTTATCTCCCCGTTTCCCCTTGGTTAAATCCCCACCATCATCTTAAAGGCTGTTTCATTGCTTGTCTTATGCTCTTTGCTCGATGAACCCTCAGAGGACGGAGAGATTGAGTCAGCTGTATGAGTGTAGACTTCAGAAGCTAAACTTGCCCAAATTACATTTAAAGCAAATTTCTCTTCCAAAGTCTAAAAACAATCTACTACTACAGTGTAGACACATTTGGAAATTTGGATTGATTAAAAATATATACAGTCTGTCTGGATGGCTTCCTTGGGATTCTGCTTTATTCTCTGTGAGCAGCAGTCGAAAGGCCCAGACAAGCAGAAAATTGCTAAAACCTTGTCATGTGTTTATACGGTTTGTGGGAAATAGTCGTGGGACTTTGGAGTCCATATTAAGACCACAACAGAAAATGGTGGGGGAAAAAAAAACAAGCTGTCAGTCAGGGTTCAGTGAAAGTGGAGTTCTGGGAGTTTAAGAGGTTCTTGTCACTACTTACCAATTTTTGTGTTTCATCGCCCCAAGGCTTCTTTCTTCCAATACAAGTGACGAAGTCATAAAAATAAAAAAAACACACACAGTATATTTTATATATATGAGGTCTATTTTCTTTTCATTTGGTGCCAATAAGCCAGCTCTAGAATTATTGACATCTTTCATAAAAATGAGCAAACGATAATTTAGGCTGCTTTCATACCTTTTGCTCTGGTTTGCTCTGATCCTAATCATGTGATGAGTTTGTGAACTTGTAGCGTTGGTTATGATCTTGATAAATGACCAAATGTACCAAAATGTGTATGTTGAAACCATGCATGTTCTCCTCGTGCTTGGTGGGTTTCCTCCGGGTACTTCGGTTTCCTTCCACAGTCCAAAGACATACAGATTAGGTTAACTAGCGTTCCCAAATTGCCTATAGTGTGTGAATGAGTGGGTGTATGTGTGTGCCCGGCTATGGATTGCCACCCTGTCCAGGGTGTACCCCGCCCCGTGCCCTAAGTCTCCTGTGACCCTGAATACAGGATAAAGCGGTGTAGACGATGAGTGAGTGAGTTTCAATTCTAAACAGAATTAGCAAATAATTTGTTCGTTCCATCGATGATACTGTTTAAGAGCAACATTTTCATCCCTTAAAAATGCAAACGTATATGAGCATAAAACTTATTTTTCAAAATAGATTTTGCAATCAGTGTGGCGATACATGAATCGTAATATGCAACTATTGCTTGAATTTACCACTTTAGACAGTGAAGCCTGTAGGGGTGAAATCACCCTGAAAAACAAGAACCTGCTCGACTGGAGATATTAAAAACATTGACAAGATAGTAAACGTAACTGCATGGTTTGTTGGTCAGTAGTACTAATATGACAGAATGCAGCGTGACTTTGGGAGGTGGAAGCAAACCAGAGTGGTGTCAGTCGTGAACAGGTACCAGAAGCCCTGCTGCTAATAAACCCACTTAGAGGGTAAAAAAAAAGCAGAGCTCGTGCGCTGAGAGTCATGTGCGCAGTAATCCGAGCATGTCGGCATTAGAAGTCATTTTAACCCCTCGTGTCAGTCTGCTGATCCGACATCGTGATCTGTAGAGTCCTTTTGTGTAATCTGAGCATTCGCTGTTCACACTTAAACAATGCGCGTCTCTGTTTCTGTTTTGCCATTCTCTTGCTTTTCTTATGTAAAGCAGAACATTGGTGCAGATCAATGCTGCTGGGTCTGGACTGTGTGTGTGTGTGTGTGTGTGTGTCAGCTACAGGGTGGGAACCCTAGTCTATGTAAAGACGGCAAGTAGGACATGTATAAACCGGCCTGGACACGGAAAAAACATCTTTCGGTGTGGTGCGTTGGTGAAAAGAAACTTCGACCTGTTTCATTTTACTCTAGTCAAAAGCGCAGTGCTATTTATTTATACATACGTACGCACACTGTATTGCCAAATTTATTCCGTGTATGTGTTGCCGATTTAAAACGTATAAAACGATAATGGTTGTTTTGCATAATATTTCTCCTCAACCACAACAGGGCACACTTGCAGTTCAGACACAAAAACAGACAAATGTTTAGCATCTTTATTTTCCTGTTCCTGTGGCCTGCCTGCAAAGCACCATCTGTCATCATGCGTCATTTACGTCCATCATCTGCCGTCATAACCATTTATTTATCTTAACCATTTAAAAAATATTTCTTACTTGTCTTACAGAACAAATTGTTTGGGATTGTGCTGCTAGAGTTGTAATCTAGACTAAGGAAGAAAAAAAAAACTATTTCGATTAGACAGATCCCGAAGGAAATTCCTGAAAGGAAAGAATTCTATTAATTATTAATGAATAATCCTTTATTGATTAGTAAGGTACGAGTAGTAAGGTTCAAGTCAAGCCAGGACTTATGATGAAGTTTCTCATGAACAAAACTCATAAATTTTTACAGAAAACCTAAAGCATAGTATAGTGATGAGATTATTAGCCGATTTAAATAGTGGAAACGTTTTAAAACAGGCCGAACGCCCGAGGTGACTCGAACCCCTTCTGCAGTCATTCCTGTGAATGTTCAGTGAGTGAAACCCCCCCATCCTTAAAAATCAGTTTGCCAAAGAGATGCATCTGTCCTTTTCAAGGATCATTCACATTGCAACACTACTTTTACTGTAACTCAGCTGGGAGTTATCGCCACATCCGCCGTACAGTCCTGACCTCGCTCCAAGTCATTTCAAAATGTTTGTTCCTTTGAGGCCAGCGTTCCAGATGTGAAGCAGGCAGTCTGATCATGACTCCGTTCTACCTTTATGGTGTTCGAGCACTAGTGAAACACTAAGACAAGTGTATTAGGGGATTCTATAGAGAAATAATGGAGGGTTTTGTTCTCGTAAGTGTGTGTTCAAATCTAAAGTTCTGATATGACTTTAACTTCTCTCGTATTTAGCAATGTGATCTAAAGTGAAGAAACAAGATTTGTTGCTTTTTTTTTTGCAACTGAATACAGGAAGTGATGCAATAGCTTGACAGTTTATTTTCAAATGTGCTGAATCTACTTGATTAGTGAGCAAGCGCTGATGGTTTAACAGGCCTTTGGTTGTCTTTTGTTTGACGGAAATTGGGCCAGATGGTGTTTGGGCCCCTTAATCGCTTCTTGTATGTTTAGTTATGTGAAACGTATTAATGTTGAACATTTTACTCGGTTTCAAATCAGATTCTAAGCCCTATTTCTTCTGTTTTTGCTCTGTATCATGTTAACACCTCACCCTTCTCGCTCTGTGACCCGGGAAACAGATCCGCCGATTCACTTTTTAATGGAAAATCTCATTCTCTTTCATTGCGTGCCGCGTTTCTGCGCCGGCGCTCGCAGTCCTTGTCCAGGGGTTAGTCGATCGCTTTGAAGTTTCTTAAGCACCACTGAATTAAATGTCTGTGGATTTGTCTGTCAGTCAGTTTATAAAAGTGAGAGCGCTGGGGTTGAAAGAGGTTGAATGTGTAGCGCCTCTCGTAGACGGGACGTTATTTTGCATGGCCACGTCGCGAGTGTTAACGCTTTGGACGCTAACCAGAAAAAAGCTTCAATGTTGATTTAGATTAGGAGTAATTGCAAAAATCACATAATCAAAAGAGTGTCATAGACATGCTGGACTTGTCCTTCTTGTACACATCGTCTCCTTAAAGGTACGGTTTACTTTAGATTAATACGGTGCACTGTTTTCTGAGATGTAGTGTGTGCAGTGTGTGTGTGTGTGTGTGTGTGTGTGTGCACGCTCTCAATGGTGAGAAAAATGCTTAACATTTTACACTGCTAATAAATCCCCACTCATACAGGACTTCTCTCTCTTTCCTGGCAAAAAGCAGACATCTCTGCTCACGAATTTATCTTCTTTTCACACTACAATATGTGCATTTTTTTTTTTATCATTTCTCATCTTCTGTTCTGTGCTTCATCTGCTGTTTTCTCAATCCTGCATCATGAAAGTGTTTATCAGGCTCAGAGTCTTTAAAACCTTTGCAGGTTTATTCTCAGTGTGATTTATTGAGCGAGTTATTTAACGCTAGGATAAAGTCGAGTCTCAGACATTATTTTATTATAAATTTTTTTAACTGATCGCTTTCGTAAAGTGAAAAAAAAAAAACTCTGAGCCTCTATTCCAGATATCCAGCAGCAATAGAGACAGTAACACAAAGACAGGTTGTAGATTGCACACTGTATATTTTACATGTAGTCAGTTTGCACAGGGTAATGTGAGAACCAATCAGAAGTTACTAGTGCAATGCTAAGAACAAAAACTACAAGATATATAAGAAGCATGTGAATAAAGAATATAAATCACAAATGAAAAAAAAACAGAGAGAAAGTAGGTTAAATGCTGTGCAGCCATTATTATGAAACTGAGACTGTTTGGAATGGCAAAATATGGAGAAGTGAGAGTATCTGAGCAAATCCTGCTCTGTACGTTACTGTATGCCTGTAAAACCGTGATGTATATACCAGACGAGTCTATATAGCGTTACGGATTAGGGAACGGGTTGCAGTACCGAGTGTGTGAGTCCCAGCACATGGAACCATCGTTAACCTCAAAGGTGCCCACAACCTGTGATTTCTCTTTCTCTAAGAAAACCGTTTCCTGTAGGTTTGTGTAGTTCGTCCATCTTTTCACGTGTTGTTTATACACTTGATCCTGTGTAGTGCTGCAGGGGGCCTGGAGCCTGTCCCAGAGAACCAAGGCACGGTGTACACACTGGATGCGGTGCCAACCTTTTGAAGGACACAAGCGCAAACACACACCCAGTCACACTCTACAGGCAATTTGGAAATACCAGTCAGACTATACCACCTGTCGTTCATAATTCCAAATGAATGCTTGAGTTCGAGAAGTCGTTTCATACTTTTAATGCTGTTGGTCCTGATGCATCAAAAAATTAAATACTGAGTCCAAAAGCGTTTTATAAAAATAAAGTTTGAGGTGGTAAAATGCTGTAGTTTCTCTATAATCCTGCGGGTGGTGCGCTCTGAACTGTTCACACATTGGCGTGCAGCGCAGCATGCTTTTTAGTGGAAGGGAATTATTAGTGACGTTTATTGAGAATTATAACGAAACCCAATGAATATTGTATTGGGATATTTATAGAATTGTGATACAAATTAAATCGGTGTCTAGTTATCGTGATATTACCGTATCGGTCATGCCCTGATTATTCCCATCCTTGCAGATTTGTGTAATTTTGTTTGCTATGATGTGCACAATTCTGTCAAAGTATCATGATGTTTAGTAGTATGTAGCATGTAAAAGTACGATTGCTTTGATATATAATGATTGTATATATTGTACATATATAGGTTTTGAAACATCGCCTGTTAAACATGGTGGTACGTAACCGGTAGCTCAGGTCAGCTGCATGAGCTGAATCCTCACCTTTTAGAAGTTTCTGATTTTGCACAGATTACTGCAAACTTCATTTTCTCATAGGTTAATCTCCGACTGACAAGAAACGAAGTAGAAAAAAAAAAACATTTTAAACCCATTTTTCGTCCTTGACAAAGCACGACAAAGTCTGACTCCAGCGCTCTACTGACTGTCTGTCCTTACACACACACTGAGAGGTGTTTCAATTAAAAGGAATCACAGTTGGTGTGTCCTGTTCATCTTTATTCATTCTCTCACTCTTGCGCTCTCTTTCTCCGCATGGATGAGTGGAGGGAGGTGTTTATCGCTGTCACACAGGTGGAGAGTCCACAGCAGGACCTTTAGCGCACTGTATCCATCATCCGTCTCCTTCTCTCAGTCCTCATCCCACATCCTTCACTCTTTCTCTTTACATCCCACTCTGCCTCTGCATTCCAGTCTCCGTCTTTATCTCGCTCTTCTAGCGCTTGTCTTGTAAATCCCTTCTCGGACTTTTTTCAACACGTGCCACAGTTGAGGAGTTCGCTCATCCAAACCGATGCCTTTTATTCAGTTGATGGAGAGAACAGAAAACAAAAACAAAAAGCCGGCATGCAAGTGTTTGCTGTTATCTAAAAATGCACATTTACTCAGAGGTAAAGCAATCAGAGAACATATATTGTGGAGAAAAATGTCAAATTGTGCCTCGCTCAAGATAGGGAGGGGTAGTTAAGAAAATAAAAAAAGGGGCAGGCGTCTCGTCCCGGGCTTCCTTTGACAGATATGATTTGCCTTTGGGTTTCCTTTACTCTTTACCTGGGCTGAGACTAAGCCCTGATGGAAAATGAGGTGGCGGTGGTTCTGTCATGATCCGTGCCTTCAGCTGATGTACTCTGATGGTCTCCTGCTGCGCAGCAAAATGTTTACGGAGATGCCACCATGAACGAGAGCAACATGCACAGATGGAGGAAGAAGTTTAATGAAGGGGAAACCAGCGTTGAAGACAAACCACGCAGATAGCACTTTATAGGGAAGTGCCATCTGCCCTCTTCTGCATACATGAGCGTACACGGATGTTACTGTGATTGACAGGACAGTGAGAGAGATTACAGTACCACTCCTCCCACCCATAGAGCACGCCCATTTTGGAGTCTAGACTCCCTGTGGTTGAACGCAGCAGTGTCGCCCTACTTTAGTACGTCAAACCACATGGTGTAGCAGCACGGTGTGTAGCAGCACGGTGTGTAGCAGTACACAGTGTCACGGTATGTAGCAGCATGATGTGTAGCAGCGGCTGCTTCAGAAGGTGCCACTATCCTTGTGTTGCCAATTGTTGCATCACCACAAATCGTTAAAAAAACAAAAGACTTCCGGCGTCTTTGCTGCGTCACGTCGAAGTGCTGCCAGCGTGAAGAGATCATGTCTCTTCCTGTTGGCTGGAATACCATCTGTTCTTCTGGCATTTCAACTTCTGGCCAGATTTATAACATGTTGATGATAATTACTTGTGTATATATTGTGTATTAGTTGTGTATATGTGTGTATGTGATACTCTTTATTTATGATTTTAGAAAAAATAAAGGCAGTAGGCTGACTGGGCGTTGTTTCTAGATCCAGAGATAAAGAGTGTCACGTTTAACAGACTGGATAAGCTCAGCTGTGTCCCCCCCGCCTCTAAACAGTCTGGAGGGTGTGGGGCAAAAGTAGCTGAGTCAACAGACATAGGAAAATTAACGGCCTTGCCTTTAATTGTGAAGGCTGCTCATCAGGAAAGAAAGGAAAGTGTTTGTTTTCATAGACCTCCGGTGAAGTTTTAATGGAATGCTAACATTGCTTGCTGAAAAAGTTGGTAATGAAAACAGAACACTTGAAATGCACCTGGATGGAAAATATGTATTTATATTCTCTACATCAAACTGTGTGGAAGAGGAATAAACAATAATTATTTCTTTTGCAGGATTTAGATTATAATCTCAGAATTCTGACATTAATCTCAGAATTTAGATTTTTTTTAGATATTTTCCCCCTCAGAATTCTAACTTTTAATCTCTCTGACTTCTCACTTTTAATCTCAGATTTTTTTACCCTCAGAACTTTGACTTTGTTCTTAGAAATCTGACTTTTTCCCTCATAATTTTGAATTTAATTTTAGAATTCTGACATTAATCTCATAATTTAGATTTTTTTTCCCCCTCAGAATTCTGCCTTTGTACTTATAAATCTAACTATATTAATCTCCAAATTCTGACTTTTAATCTCAATTTTTTTCCCCTCAGGATTTTAAAAATAATATCTGAAGTCTTTTTTTCCCTCAGAACTTTTTTCTTTATTCTCAGAATTCATATTTGTTTTCCTTAAAAATTTTGACTTTAATCTCAGAATTCAGATTTTTCTCACAATTTTGATTTTTTTTTATCTCAGAATTCTGAGTTTAATCTCATAATTTAAATTTTTTTTATCTCAGAATTCTGACTTTAATCTCAGAATTAAAAAGAGTTTTTTCTTAGAATTAAGACTTTTTTCTCATAAATCAGACTTTTTCCGAATTTTGAATTTAAAACCCAGACTGTTCAGACTTTGTGGTGCAAGAAACCCAACTATGTTACAAAACCTCTTTACACCAATTAATATTTTAATATTTCCTAACATAAACAAAGTCATGGTTAAGCATTAGAAGTGAGTCACCAATCAGTCAAATTAATTGCAAGAAATTTTTTTATCAAATTTCAGTCAAATAACCTTCATGTAGACAAAAAGGTTTCCAAGCCTGAGAAACAAAATGTCTTTAGAAATCAGAGTCTGTAATAAAAATTGTTCTTGCTTATTTTCACTGTACGTGCAACATGTTTCTTTGACGACACAAACTCTGGCAGATTATCCCGAGTTAATGAGGATGTGTCAGTGTCCTGCTGAGATGAAACTCTGTCAAGATGTGACACTTCTTCCTGTTATTTGTGCACAGCCTGATCTAAATAAACCGTACACTCTGTAGACACACTCTCCATTTGATTATATAAGATGTGTGTTCGAGCCTGGGTTTAATGGCAACGTGAAAAATCTCGACTGCACTAAGTGTCTTAACGGTTACGTGATAAATAGAGAACGAATTTAGCTTTAGAGTTTTTATGTCTAGTTTGATTTGTCTGTATTTATTTTACACATTATGATTCGATTGCAAACGACCCCAAAGTGAAGGGTTTCGGCTCGTTTCTAAGAACAGCACTAGAACAGACTCATGGGGTGCTTGGCATTACTTTAATTACTGTACGCTCACTCGTTTCCTTTCCCTGCCTGCCTGCCTGTCTGTCTTCTCCTTCTCAAAGCTTCTTCCTCTGAGGATGTGAGGGGGAAAAAATGCAAGACAAGAAAAAGAAAACAAGGAAACGACACAAAATTTGTTTTTGTAATGAGACAGGCTTGCTCAGTGAGGCGAGACTTTCAAGCTATTTGCTGTGAACAGGGTAAGGCCGGAGTTTGGTCTTTAAAATCGTCTTCGAGGCAAATCATTATGTTTGTTGGAAATCCCAACACATTTTTATCGGCACATGGTTTTCATTCAAACCTAATTAATTTAAATTGTCGATCATTCGTCTTGTCAAATGAATCTACAAAAAAAGGAATAATTAATTTTCTATGACATAGTCTCATCCGTCATTCACATCACCAGATCGACTTACACAGGAAGTGGAAAGCTGGAACTTTTCAGAAGAATGATGTGATTTTCATCCTCCGTGCTTTTAAGCTACAACATTAAAAGATGTTGTGTATAAAAGATCTGGTTCTCCCGTTCCTCTGGTTTACGTTTTCCTCAGTGTTTTAGGCTGGACAAGCAGATATGTCTGTACTGTACTGTATGTTAATTGATTCGTGTAAATACGAGTATAAATACAGTAAGGGTGCAGCGGGTCACAGAGCTCACGGTTCGGATCCGATGATTTTAAATAAAATCTTAAAATAAGATCTTTAATACTCCGCTGTTAAATTGAAAGTGGAATAATATGAGACATGAGGATTATTTAAACCATTTTTCTATTCATGGTTTTTATGATCTTGGGCTGGAAAAATGTGTCTTAATAAAATGAGGCTAATTCTAGTGAAATAAAGTATATAATGCGTATATAATTGAGTTAGGGTGAGTTTTAGTACTGATACTGTTGACCTTTTATTTTTAATTTTTTTAAGTGGTGGGTGTTTAGTGTTGCCCATGTGGGATTTTTTTGCATACATACTGTACTGTGTGTATGTGTATGTATGTATGTATATGTGTATGTGTATGTGTATGTGTATGTGTATGTATATGTGTGTGTGTGTGTGTGTGTGTGTGTGTGTGTGTGTGTGTGTATGTATGTATGTATGTGTGTATGTATGTGTGTATGTGTGTATGTATGTGTGTATGTATGTGTGTATGTGTGTATGTATGTGTGTATGTATGTATGTATGTGTGTATGTATGTATGTATGTGTGTATGTATGTATGTGTGTGTGTGTATGTGTGTGTGTATGTGTGTGTGTGTGTGTGTGTATGTGTGTGTGTATGTGTGTGTGTATGTGTGTGTGTGTGTGTATGTGTGTGTGTATGTGTGTGTGTATGTGTGTGTATGTGTGTATGTGTGTGTATGTGTGTGTGTATGTGTGTGTGTATGTGGTTGTGTATGTGTGTGTGTATGTGTGTGTGTATGTGTGTGTGTATGTGTGTGTATGTGTGTATGTGCTGCCTGGCCAAAAAAAACTTTCCCTTTTAGAAGGGACAGTTTTTTCAGGCCATATCAAACAACAGCAACAATTAATGGCATTTGAAATGACTGGAACTGAGTCAAGAACCTTTAACACATTATCAAAACCTAGAAGGATCGTGCGGAACCGTCAACTTTGTGAAAGAAATAGTAGGAACAAATAATGAATGGAGATGACTTAGACACTTAGAAGTTGTGTGTAGGATTCAGCACTAAAAACTATAGAGATGTTTACTAGTGAAAGTAAGAGCATTTCCATACACACACACACACACACACACACACACACACACACACACACACACACACACACACACACACACACACACACACACGATGTGATGAGAACTCACAGGATTGCGTCTACACAGCTGTTTGGCGATAAGAAAACCACTGAGACTGATCAGAAAACAGGCTTGGATTCGGGGGCAATGGATAAAGGTCATGTGATCTAATGAGTCCAGATTGACTGTTTCAGAGTGATGGGTCTAGGGTCAGGGTGAGGGGGGGAGCGCAGGAAGCGATGCACCCATCATGCATAGTGTCCACTGTACACACACACCTCTGGAGACAGTGTTATGATCTGCGGTTACTTGAGTCGGCCAGGTCTCGTCTCAGCACCTTTAATGTGGCAATAAAATGAAGTCAACTGAATACACTGAATTGCTGGATTTATCATGTCTTCACGGTGGCTACACACACACACAACACACACAATGAGGCGCTTTTTGATACTCAGTGGTATTAAGAAAAGTCTTGACGTTACCAGCTGACATACCCAACCTGATCTACTCGTAAAATGGACTCGTAATCAACATGTAGTTTATAAAAGGAATGAATCAGACTTGATGTAGTGAAGGTTCTAAGGACAAGTTTTTGGACGTGGAAGGAGTCTCCGGTGTCGGGGCATTTCCTGTAAATCTTTGTTGCTTTGTTGTTTACTGGTAATAAGCTGCATAAAAAAACTGAAATAAAACTTGCAGGAAAACACTGTCAAAATAAAGTAAAGCAAGCTTGTTCAACAGCGTTACTATAAATGGATAAAACGTACGGTGAGTTTGTGTGTGTGTGGAGCAGATGAGATTGTGCTGTAATGTTTGGGTCAGGCCATAGCTTTAACCTCAAGAGACGGTATTTCTCTGAAAACAGGAAATGCACATCGTCTCATGTTGTCTCGCTCACATCCTCTGCAAACACATGTTAAGATAATGTTTTTTAAAATTACTTTTTGGTTGAAACTGTCAGTTAGGAGAGACGAGCACCATGGGGGAGATGAATCATGGAGCTCGTGGGGCCGGGGCTGTTTGACTGCCCGAGGAGTTGTGTTGTGTTGTGTTGTGAGGGAAGGCCTGTTCTCAGGGTGGGTTATTATTAGCACGCGGCCATACTGTATCTGGAACGTGCTTATTTTCAGAGCCAGGACGGATGTAATACAACAAAACACTCACGCTGTGCACAATAGTCTAGATCTGAACACTTCAACGTGCGGCGCAGTAGGCAGAAAGAATGGTTCGCCTTTCGATCCGTCCCACACACACACACACACACACACACACACACACACACACACACACACACACACACACACACACACACACAGCGAGTTATTAACCACACACCTGCATCCATTGAAGCTGTCGTTCCTGACTGTAGCTCCATCATAAGTGCGAGACTAACACGTCCTAATCCTCCTGTTACAGAGTAACTCTCTGTTTAGTCTATAAATTAATCATGTCTTCTGTCTCTTTCTCCATCCCTTCATCATTCTGTCTCTTTCCTGCTTTCTCACTCTCGTTTTTGTTTCCGTCTCCTTCCATCCACATTTTCCTCGGCCCTTCCCTCTTCTCTGCTTTCCTGTTTCTTCTTGCTCTTTCTTGCTTTTTTTCACTCCATGTGCTGCTTTCTTTTCTCTCGTTTTTTTCTTATCTCTTTCTCACTTTGCATTGTTTTCTTTCTTCAAACTTTTTATTTTTTCATTTCTTCTGTTTTACAATTCTCTATACATGTCTTTTGTCCCTGTCTTCTTTCTCCTTTTTCCTGCTTCTTATGTTTTTCTACATGTGCTGCCTTTTATCCTTCCTTCCTTTTTCCTCCTTTCTTGCCTTCTCTTTTTTTCCATTTATTTTTTTCCTATATCATGTCCACCCTTTGTTATACCTTTTACATCTTCCTCTGTTTGTATTTCTTTTTCTCCTTTCTCCTTTTTCTCCTTTACCGCATTTTCTTCATCATTTTCTTTGCATATTTTTCTTCCTTTTAAACCTTTCCTTTTTTTCCCTTTCTTCTTTTCTCTCTTCCTCTGTTCTTTTCCTCTTTTTACCTTTTTCATCTTTCCTTTTTTTAATTTCTCTCTCTCTCTCTCTCTCTCTCTCTCTCTCTCTCTCCAGGTCAATATGAGAATCGCCTACACAAGTACATCCGGCACTACGAGGGTTTGTCCTACGACACAAACGACCTTCACAGCAAACACCAGAGGGCTAAAAGAGCTCTGTCTCACGAGGACAAGTTCGTCCATCTGGAGTTCCACGCCCATGGCAGGTGAGTGCGCGTGATCAGTGTTCAGTCTCCCACGATGCACTTCTGCCACGGTGTCAGTGTGACTGGTGCACTCCAGGACACTGTCCCTGTGTGTCCAGCAATAGCGCTGAGAGGCGAGCTATAATAATCGCCTTTGCTGAAAACTGCATCCATAACAACCTGTTGAGAATAAAATCTGAGCCTTTACTGTGAGGAGTCATGTAAACAAACAAGCAAACGAACCAGCAGCTGTGCGCAAATATCCCGAATATCCCATTAAAAAGCCATATAAATAACTGTCTCTGCCTTTATTTATGTTTGTCCCGGGGATTTGAGGGAAACACAGCTGCTCCGGTTAATCACAAGGGAGCTGCACATGATGCCTTATTTATATTTGTGTCTATGTTTGAATAGGGCCGCACGTTCAATCACTAAATAAATAAATAAATCACGATCTCGATTCAAGCACACGAGCGATGGCATTTCTGAATGACGGTGATTCACCCGCATGTGTCCCACTCGCCTGCGTCAGATCACGCTGCATTCGCTTCTTCTCTTCGTCAACAATCCCAGGTTTGCCATCAGTCACACTCACACAGTGTAAAACTGAACAATAAATCATTCGCTAATCTCTGGCCTGATTGGTAAATTAATAGTCATACAACTCGATCGTTTCTCTCGTCTCGCTTTCTTCCTCATTCATGGCGTTCAAAGCCCGCTCGCTCAATTCCAGCCAATCAGAGGCCCAAGGAGGGACGGTACCAGCCAATGAGAAGCTGGAGGAGGGGACGGCTCGTTTCCGATTGGCTCCCTCATATTCTCTGTGCCCCTCAATGCACATCAATCAAACTGTTACGTTCTCTTCTATTGTTTTGTTTATCATTGCATGAGTTAGTTATGCATCAAAATACATTAAATGTTTTGCACACAAAAACTTTAATATATATCCAGTTCTAATAGGGATATAACTTTGGAACTGTAGGAGTTCATTAAACCTGAGGTGTTGATTCTAGCTGTTACACAGAGACTATGCAAGCTGGCATTTGATCTGTTCTCAGAGACGTATACTAGATGTGTGTTAACACTCAGAAATAAAATAATAAATTCTATACTGTAAACTATTTATTTAATTACAAACTACCTGACAAACTTCATGGCTTTTATCTTATATTAGTAGTAATAATAATAATATAAACTAATGCCCAAAAAGCGGCGCTATTTATTAGTTATTTTTATTTATTATTTATTATACATGTTCTATTCACGATCAATAGCTTATAGGTTATTCACTTTAAGGCTTCTGAAATAAGAAAAAAACTGTGTAGCCAGCTTTTAAAAAAATGAAACAATGAGAATCGTGTGAAACTCAAAAATCATGATGGACATTTTAGCAAGAATCGTTCAGCCCTAGGCCAGAAGGCAGCATGATGCAATCACAGCTGAGCTCTGGCTTCTAACATCCGCTCTTGTAGTTTTATTCAAACACAAAACGACGCATCGCATTCAGAGACACCGGTGCTGTGGACCATTTCGTCTACCATAGCGAGGACGGCATTAAGGAACCGGCTGCTTTATTCTCCTGCTACTGATGAAAACGGGTCCGTGGTGCTCCCTGGATGAAACCTGGAGTACACTGCCATCATGTACAGACGTCTGCGTGTAAAATACAACCGCTGAGATTTATTTACGGTAACTGTTGTTTGGCTGTTTTCTGCAACGCTCGTGTTTATTACGGTCCGCGTCTAGAAGAAAAGTCTGCTGATGTTGGGACGTGTGGCAGGTTTGGGAGTAAAACCATAATGAGAATGGAGAAGATCCTGCTATAGTGAAATGTTCTCCTCCTGTACGATCAGCCAGATGTTGTCTACCTGATGCGCCAGCCGAATGCCAGCACATCGATCATTTCCTGCAGGGATCATTTTCTTCTCTAGTGCAGTGATTGTTCTGGGTCGATTCTGATAGACTTCTGACTTCAGATGATCACTAAGGTAAAAAAGTCGAGTGTTGTTAGATCTGGTTCTGTCCGTAACAGACAATACTTCGCATTTTGATGATCACCTCGGCCTCAGGAAGATCCTTTCATCCCGTCAAGTTGTTTTAAATTCTTTTATTGGCAGTTAAAGCTGGTATGTGATAAACCTTAAAGTGATAGTTTTTCCTTTTTTAATTGAGGTGCATATTAGTATTTGACACTTAGATCTCGGTTGTTACAATATAAATTTTCCTGCTCTACAGACAGAGCATGAAGTTCGTCGCCCGGACCGCGTGTACAATGTCCACTACCGCTCAAAAGTTTGGGATCAAATACACTTTTTTTTTGTTTTCTACAAAACAATCAGTTGCTATTTTAAGACGTCAAGGTCAGCCTTTCTGGAAAAGTTCTTGTAAGAACAGTAATATCAAGTGCATTTGCAAAACTCATCAAGCACCGTCCCAGGAAAGCAAGACCAAAACTTACCTCTTCTGCAGAGGAAAAGTTTGTTTAGAGTCACCAGCCTCAGAAATCACAGATTAACACCAAACAGCACCTCAGATTAGAGCCGTTATGAAGGAATTACAGGTCATGAGTAGCAGACACATCTCAATATCAACTGTTCAAAGGAGATTATTACATATTTTGGACGCCTTCAGCATTGCTTTACAGTCTATAAAGCAATAAAAATCAGGAACGACCACAGAGTTCGAAAGTGATCCCAAACTTTAGCGTCCGATTTCCACAACCCTCGTTCCATGTTAAAATGCCTTCCACAGTTCAGCTGAGGCTCTTATGAAGCTCCTGCACACAAACTGAGATGAATCAAATTTGCTGTGTATTTTTGTATCTGAATTTTCTTGCTCCAGAAAGAAAACGGCGAATTACTTTGAAAGAAACTTAGCTGAATGGGACTGCACGAGCTTCATATGAGTCTCAGCACATAATGACCGCTTGTGGAATTTGGCTCTGATTACTTACATTGTACTCGCTTTCCGGGCTAAAAACTTCACAGTCGCTGTGCAGAGCAGGAAAGTTTATAACATCCAAGATCTATTGTAATGTACTTATCTGCACCTCAATTTTGGTTTGAGACAGACTGGAAGAAATCCAAACTTCTTGTTTAAAGTTAGTTCAGTAATTTAATTCGTTCGCGATGACGCTTTCAGTCTGATGTAGACTCAGAGTTTGCTTCCAACTTTTCATCGCTTTGCCTTTATATATATATATATTATATATATACAAAAGAATCCTGATGTATCACTGAACCGATTTTTTTTTTCTCCCGTCTCTAGTAGCTACTTTACATGTTTGGTTTTTTTTTGTAACTAGAAGAAAGAACAAACCTCTGCTCTCATTCTGTCTCGCACACATTCATGACCCAGCAGATTTATTTGCAATCCTTATGTGCACATCCCCCTTTCTGCACTCTCTCTTTCTCTTTCTCTCTCTCTCTCTGTGTCTCTTCATCAGGACATGAAAGTCCACTCCGCGTCCTAAAAATACTCTCTCCCAGGAGGAAGCCAGTCATTTTCAGCCT
>JAAGKR010000301.1:140951-172109 GCA_011419295.1 Clarias macrocephalus | reverse complement strand
AGTGTGTGTGAGTGTGTGTGAGTGTGTGTGAGTGTGTGAGTGAGATTATTACATATTTTGGACGCCTTCAGCATTGCTTTACAGTCTATAAAGCAATAAAAATCAGGAACGACCACAGAGTTCGAAAGTGATCCCAAACCTTAGCGTCCGATTTCCACAACCCTCGTTCCATGTTAAAATGCCTTCCACAGTTCAGCTGAGGCTCTTATGAAGCTCCTGCAGACAAACTGAGATGAATCAAATTTGCTGTGTATTTTTGTATCTGAATTTTCTTGCTCCAGAAAGAAAACGGCGAATTACTTTGAAAGAAACTTAGCTGAATGGGACTGCACGAGCTTCATATGAGTCTCAGCACATAATGACCGCTTGTGGAATTTGGCTCTGATTACTTACATTGTACTCGCTTTCCGGGCTAAAAACTTCACAGTCGCTGTGCAGAGCAGGAAAGTTTATAACATCCAAGATCTATTGTAATGTACTTATCTGCACCTCAATTTTGGTTTGAGACAGACTGGAAGAAATCCAAACTTCTTGTTTAAAGTTAGTTCAGTAATTTAATTCGTTCGCGATGACGCTTTCAGTCTGATGTAGACTCAGAGTTTGCTTCCAACTTTTCATCGCTTTGCCTTTTTATATATATATATATATATAACAAAAACTGTAATATATATATTACAGTTTTTGTACAAACTTGACAAATAAGTTGCTCCTACCACCCACACAATACGCTGTGCTGCCTGTCAATGTGTGAATAATTTAGTGAGCACCACCTATAGGATGATGGAGAAACTGCAACATTTTACCGCCTCAAATGCAAACGTATATATAGGTAAAAAATATTTTTTCAGGGTGGCGATTCATGAATTTCCACACAAAAGAATCCTGATGTATCACTGAACCGATTTTTTTTTTCTCCCGTCTCTAGTAGCTACTTTACATGTTTGGTTTTTTTTTGTAACTAGAAGAAAGAACAAACCTCTGCTCTCATTCTGTCTCGCACACATTCATGACCCAGCAGATTTATTTACAATCCTTATGTGCACATCCCCCTTTCTGCACTCTCTCTTTCTCTTTCTCTCTCTCTCTCTGTGTCTCTTCATCAGGACATGAAAGTCCACTCCGCGTCCTAAAAATACTCTCTCCCAGGAGGAAGCCAGTCATTTTCAGCCTCCCTCGCAGTGGGTTCAGTAGTGACTGACAGTCTGTGCTCCACAAACGGCTCCTCTCGCCCTGCCGTCCTTCTGCTAATGCCAGGATTTGCCAAAGGTTTACAGAAATATGTTCGGCGTGGGCGCGGGATAAAGGGACGAAGCCGAACTCAAACATCGTAGTTAAATTCGGGTTCAGGAAAAAAAGCATGAGCTGGACTCGGGGAAGCACACTGAACCACGCTGTAGAGACTCGGGAGGGAAGAGTAGTGACATATACTATATTGGACAATTTATTCTATGTAGGATATTTTTATCCTGAGAAGGTGTGTATCGTTCATTGGGCTGTTTGCTCTCATCCTGACCCCTTCTACTCCAACACATTCTGTGTGGATCTCGTAATCTGTACTACATCCGCGCTGCTTCTTCTTTATTTATTGTAATAAAATCTGTGGCATAATTCCATCTATGCAGATCAACAAACAATTTTCCCGACTGCATACAGTAGCATTTAGCCCGTTATACAAATGTAGACAGAAGGCAGACACACACTCAAACCCCATATTAGATAAAGTTGGGACGGTGTGTTTAATTAAAAGTAATTAAACATGGAGTCTGTGCAGGTTCTAATCCAGTGGTTCCAAAGTGTTGCTCGACACCCAAGAAGGTCAAACAAGTTTAAGAGACAACAGAGGTAATAATATGAAAGTACCAATTAAAGGTGCTGTTAATGTGCAAAGAAAGTTTGTAAAAAAAATAAATAAAAATAAATAAATAAATAATCTACTCAAACAATGTATTAGTTTTGAAAAGTTCAGGACTCTAGTGCTCTGATGAAACGAATAAACTAATAAGTATATCAAGTTTTGATGTGGTGTACAGTATACAGATTTAATACCTCTGCAGCGTTCTGCGATCCCTTCGAATGACAAGAGCTTTCAATCCCTTTTAAATCTAAAGCACAATGAAGGAAACGAGGATGTTTTTACAATGGAAATAATGCTTAACCTGGATGTTTAACTTGGAACAAAAATCATCAGTGAACATCTGCACCCTGTACCGCAGTCAGAAATGGAGTGTGTTCCTGAATTCCTCAGCCCTGCAAAAGCAGAATTTAGGAAAAAAAAAGTGGGGAGGTGCGTTTAATTAAAAGTAATTAAACATGCCATATTTAGCAAGAGTTAACACAGATCTCAGAGCTCCACCAAAACTCTGTGTGTGTGTGTGTGTGTGTGTGTGTGTGTGTGTGTGTGTGTGTGTGTGTGTGTGTGTGTGTGTGTGTGTGTGTGTGTGTGTGTGTGTGTGTGTGTGTGAATGCTCCTGTTGAAATAATGCCCAGATAATGCATTACGTCCTTCCTCAAACCTCCTCGTCTAAATGTGCTGTTTCAGCGTCTGTGCAAACGAGCTACACCCCGTCAGAGAATAACAATCCACAAGTGTGGTGTCGTCTTATATGAGGTCCCAATAGTGGGGAAAAATATCTAACTGGCTTTTTTAAACAGGGAATTATTATTATTATTATTATTATTATTATTTTGCTTCTTCTATACCTTACCATCTTCTATACTTATCCTGTACAGCGAACAATTTAGAAACGACCAAACTGCTCGTCTCAGGACTATGGGAAGAAACCGGAGTACTCGGAGGAAACCCACCAAGCACATGGAGAACAAGCAAACTCGCACAGAATAAAACTGTTGAGCCTGGTGGTACGAGGCGACAGCGCTAACCACCACGCCTCCATGCA
Source organism: Clarias macrocephalus (assembly GCA_011419295.1). Lineage (NCBI taxonomy): Eukaryota > Metazoa > Chordata > Actinopteri > Siluriformes > Clariidae > Clarias > Clarias macrocephalus. Next base: position 169,212 of record JAAGKR010000301.1, on the reverse strand, counting down.
GTCACCCCGAAAACAGCGATTTGTAAAATATCCTCAACCTTGAAAACAATACATTATACATACGTATATTAAACATACATTATACAATACATCCTCTTGGATTTTTATTCTTTTCAAAATAACACATTTACTATTTTTATTCGTGCAGCATATTAAAAAAAAAAGAAAAAGTTGGGACAGCTGAGTCACTTTCCACTTTGTAATCTCGCCCGTCCTTTTTTTTTTCCCTGTATGATTTTGTCCCTTTCCTCCTGCAAACAGATTTCAAAATGCTCCACACGTTCTGTCCCGGGGGCACTCCGACACCGCAGACAGGCCGGTTCAGCCCGCCACGCCCTCTTCTTATGCCGCCATGCCTTTGTAATGTGTACAGAATGTGGTTTTGCATTGTCTTGCTGAAATATGCATGTGCGTCGCTGGAGGAGATGTCGCTCTTGAAGGCAGCATATGTTGCTCCAACATCCCGGTGTAAGCTAGTTTTTTATTTCCAAGGGCGCACTGACACTAACCTATACCATGACACAGCCTGGATTAAGGACTTGTTCCTGGAAACAGACGAAAACATACTGTACGTTTCATCTTTGGCACGTAGCATCCGTTTCTTAAAAAATAATAAATCGATAAAATAAAATAGACCTGAAATACCGATCTGTCTGACCACAGACATGTTTTTAAGGAGAGAGACCCGGTGCGACATCATGCTACGGCACGTACTGTAGCACACGGGCCTGTTGCTCCTGTTCTGGTTCAAATGAAACTGTTTGCACAACACTGAATCATGCATAGAATGCATTTCTATACCTCGTAACAGGCTGTTTCACATCAAACACACTCATTCAGTCTCTGTCGTGTTTGATGAAATGAATGAGCTCCAGTAGAAATTAAGTTGTAGCTTGTTTGTCTGTTCAGTTGGGAAAGCCCTGATTTTTTTTTTTTAGCTCCCAGACTGTGACTCATCCTCACATACGAGCACTGAAAAGAAACAAAGCACGTGTCAGTGAGTTTGGTGTTACTGTGTGTGTGTGTGTGTGTGTGTGTGTGTGTGTGTGTGTGTGTCTCTGCCCGGAGTTGTGCTGTGCTGCAGACAGCGTGGGCTATAATACATGTAACGGAGGTCAAACTCTCTGCCCCTCTCAGCGCAACACGCAGAGCTGAGGTTCCGCGTCTCCGTCGGAGCCGTAATACCGACGTCCTTCTCTCGTCCCCTCGTCCTCACTTTACACCCGGAGGCTGTCATGGATTCCACCGGTGCTGGAACACTATCTTTAATGCATTGTGTTCAGGGCATCGCCGGCGCCTCAGTCGTCTCTGCTCTCATTTCAAGAGAACTCGTTTTTATATTTCTGATACAAGAAACTAGTCTCAAAGCTCTGCTTTACTAGAGCCTTCGAGCTGTCTAGGTAACTCTGCTATCTGATTACACTAGGGAAATGGGCGTTTGGTTAGGGAGTGCCTTTTTATCTGTAGCGGTCCTAATCCAGTGGTTCCAACGTGTAGCGCTCCACCCAAGAAGGTCAAAAAAGTTTAAGAGACGGCAGAGATAATGACATGTAAATACCAATTAAAAGTGCTGAAGTTAGTAAAACTTATTTATCGCTTAAACAATGTATTACTTTCGAAAGTTCAGGAGTCTAGTGCACCGATGAAACGAATCAACTTATCTGATTTTATTCGTTTTCACAGGGATGTAGCGAATGTCCGAGTAGCTCGATTGTGTTGGTTTAATACATCTGCCTCCTGCAATCTCAATCACAGGAGCTTTTAAAGCCTTTTAAATCAGAAGCCAGGAACAACAAAAAAATCGAGCACAATGAACACAATGATGATGTTTTCACAATGAAAATAATGAATAATGTGAATGTTTACCTTGGAACAAAAAGCATCAATGAACATCTGCACCCTGTACCGCAATCAAAAATTTGGCAAATGCAATCTCGCACCAATCGTTTCTGGCCTTCATCTGATACGGTTCCTCTGTGTTTGCATGCCGCAGGAGTGCGTAACTGAATTCCTCAGCCCTTCCTGAAAACGCAGGAAGCACACGCCCCCTGTCATGTTTGTTTCTATGAACTCTGTAGGCTTCATATCTGGGACGTCCTGCTCAACTGGAAGACACTGGTGCACTGGGGATGGGGGGGTTTGTGGGTGCAGATGGCTAATAAACGATCTCCTGAGTGTCTACGGGAATACACAGTGTGTCAGTACGATCAACACTTCTAATCATGATAATAATAATAGTTGTTATTACACACCAATCAACCAGACCTAATAAAACCATATAATTATTAAAATATTAAAACCAATTAAAACCAGTTAGGTCTGAGGTTCCCCTTGTCGCCTCACGGCTGCTTTGGGGTGTAGGACGGGGCTTCGGTGGATCCGGACTTGTTTTTCCGGCGCATTCCATGGATGATCCCAATCAAATTGGGATCTGGAGAGTTTAAATGCAGGTTCGGTAGTTTTGGACACTTCACTTACTGAACCCTGAGAACAACAGGCTGTGGTGCACCGGGTGCTCAGGTCGACTTTTTCAGTGAATTGTGCTTCCTGTGGAATCGGATTGGACCGAACATTCCGGCCGTTGGTCCCCGCAGGCATGGGTGATCCTTGGGTTTACTGGTGGTTACTCAGTTTACTGGTGTCTTGGTTCTGATCATTGTTGTTCAGTTCACCTGTCATTGATCATAATGTTATTGTGTAAATAATTGTGTGAAAATACAACAACATTGGGCATATTGTGGATTCCCTTTTGTAGTTGCAAAAAACTGGCATGAAGAATGACTGACTGTGTGGTCATGTTTACGTCAACGCTGACGTCTAGTTATCCAATGATTGTGAATTCGAACCCATTTGAGCAAGAGCTCCTCCGTTATTATTATTATTATTATTTTATTTTATTTTTTTATTGTCATTTTGAAGCCATTCCTACTGTAAGAGCACGGTGGAGACACAGTGCCACAAAAGGTTTGTCGAGTGTTTTACTCTAGTTCGGTGGTGTAGACGCCTCCCGGTGTGTACTCTAGTCTAATAAGTGGCTCTTATCCATTTCTTTCATATGTTTGATTAAATTTTGTACCACTCCCTTGTTGTGTTGCCTTCACCGTTTCCTCCCCGTGGCCATTTACCTTCCCATTATTATATCAGTTCAAGTGAAGGTCATTAGGCCTTAGAGCTCGGAGAGTGTGAGTCAGCACTTCAGCCATTCGAAAGCGGAATTTACCTGAGTAACATGGAACGATGATGCACTCTCTTTGTCAGATCATCGTCTTGTGTCTGTAACACTAGAACGCGGCTTTATTCTCTGTCTGTTAATACAAAGACAATTATTAAAACTTTATCTTCGACTTTATACAACAACTCACTAACTAAACTAAAAGCGCGACACTCAACGCCATCAGACGTCAGAGCCGTCTGATGCGTTTCCCTCTACTCTTTGTGCAGTAAGTGAGCCCACTCTGAAGTAGGTGCTAACACACTGAAGTGATGTTGAAGAGGGCACTAGGAGCAGTGACTGAACCCCTGGGCTGGACCTCTGACAGTAACACCGATCAACCTGTCCGCAGACACGCACATGTCACGGCTGAGCTCATTAGCATGTCAAAAGTGTGTGTGTGTGTGTGTGCCAGCATGTCAGGGGTGTCACTCGTGTTATCTCTATCACTTATTTCTCTCTCTGTTCTGCTTCCTGCGTTGTTTTTATTTCATGTACTGACTGCAAGTTAAAAATAGAAAGTTTTTGTACAGGTCATACTGTAGGTATGAATGAGTGAGTGTATGTGAGTGTCTGTGCCCTGTGATGGATTGGCACCCTGTCCAGGGTGTATCCTGCCATGTGCCCTATGTCTCCTGGGATAGGCTCCAGGCCCCCCGTGACCCTGAATACAGGATTAAGCGGTATAGATGATGAGTGAGTGAGTGATACTGTAGGTAACAGTAATAATCTATCGTGACAATGTGAATGTTTAATTTATTAATTTACAACGTAAACATGTACAGTATATTTCACACCAGTTGAATGCTAGCACTAAACCCCAGACGGTAATCCTTTACTGAACCTGAGCCAGAATTATTATTATTGTTTGATTATTTTCACATGTATCTTATAGCACGGTATAATAAGGATTGAATTTTTTTTTCCACGCAAATCCCAGCTGGGGTCAGCCAGGGTAGGGTTAAGGGTCTTGCTCAAGGGCTCAAGGCTGTAACCCACAGCCTTGAGCCACCATTGACCTGTGTGAAAATGTGGACATGAAATATGGACTGATGATGCAAAACTATTTAGAGATGCCAGGGTTGGGGGATGGACACCATCAAGAGGTACATTCTACAGTGGCAGGGCCAGATTTCTTTTAATGGTGGCATTTATGGGCGGGGCATGATTGGTGACCATGACCCCAGTTTGTTGTGATCTTTGTATGGGCCTGATTTTTTGCCTTTTTTTTTTTGGTCATGATCTGATTGTGTACCATGGCTTTTCTGACCTGTGAAAGGTCCACATGATGATGATGATGATGATGATGATGATGATGATGATGGTGATGATTCAGTATGACCTCAGCATGAAATAAGCTTTTTTTTTTTTTTAATCTCACAATGCGTCTCATTTGGAAGTTATTATTAGTGTAGTTAACGAGATGCTGAGGGAGGCCCTTCTCTCCTCGTTTCCGTTTGTCTGACTTGTTTTTACACTTCACTTCCTTTTACTCTGTTTTCACCCCATAACGTGTCAAGTCACTGACATCCTCCTTATTTCGTCTCACGTGACGGTGTCACGGCCGCCGTCATCTCACCATAGTGTTTGAGTTCATGCAGATCCTTAGGTAAGGGGAAATGTCGAGTTTAAACATTCGCTGTCTAGAGTCATGTGACCTCCTACAAAATTAGCTAGTCAGCTTAATGTTCGATGTGTTTAACAGCGCAGCTCGGTATTAACCTGGCTACTGTTTTGCTAGACATCGATGCTCAGGTCTCCTTGTCATGTGTCTCTGTCAGCTTTGTTCATCGGCATCCTGATGTTTATGAAAGTTGTCAACAGTATACATGACATTTTTGAATTATTTTTAATTTTATTTTTGACCTTTGTGTGTTTGATTCATGCGGGAAGGGTTTTTTTTTTTAAATTTGGGACACATTAGCACACTTTGCCTTAAACCCGAGTGTAGAGGGAAATGGAGGTAATGTCGTCTCATTTAAATTTACGACAAGTCCTGGGTCAAATTTCCCATGGCCCTGTGAGACATTTCGGTTCACTGCTCCCTCATTTCCACACTGAACATGATCTCAATTGCCACGAGCATCAGAAATACGGTAGAGTTATTATGAAGGAAATGGTACAATACGTTACTTGAGACAGCTGATCTTCAGTTCAGATTTAATAGATTTTTTTTAACGACATGTTATTATTGAACTTTGATGCCATGATCATTTTGCATTAAAAAAAAAAAGACTGATTAAATCTATGTAGGTTGCCAGCTGTGTCAGAAATCAGCATCAGGATTCAAGCTTCAGAATTCAGGAGTGAGTTTTAGCTCCTTTAGTTTTAGCTTAATGATTCGGAGTTACATTCAGGATTTATTTATAGTTCAGTATCCGAATTTGGTTTCAGTGTCAGTACTCAGGATATAGTTCAGCAACAGAATTCAACTCTAGGAGTCACCTTCAGAAATCAGCTTTCTGTGTCAGGCTTCAGTTTCAGGATTCAGGACTTAGTTATGAGGGTCAGGATTTGGCATCAGCATCAATATTCAGCCTGCTGATGAATTCAGGATTTAGCTTTACTTTAAGGATTCAACGTCAGCTTCCTGGATAAAACCTGAGGATTCAGCTTCAGTATGATCTGGCTTTTGTATTCAATTTCAGCATTCAGGATTAGATTTTATTGTCAGGATTTAACTTATTAACTGAAATCACCTCCAGTTTTTTAGGAAAGACCATAGGATTTTAGCAGATGACTAATTGCTCCATCTCGAGCCACAGTGCTTTAGACAAACACATACTGAGGCTTTGCCATTGTTGCCTTGTCCTTAATCTACCTCGATCTTAAAACAGTGAGGGTGGGACACCACTCTGATACCCAGGTGACATTATGGCAGACCTCCAGCTGCTCTGTGTGTGTCTGGAGCATTCGAGGCTCTGAATGTCACCATGTGTTTTGAGCATGTGTACGCTGTAGATAATCTCTTCCTGTAACAGCGACACTGGATGGGACTGTTGGAGATCTGCAGGAGAGGAAGAGGATGTTTTGGAGAATGGGAGTTCGTAACAAAGGGAGTGGGTTAAGATTCTTGGCTGGTCAGCTTTTGGACAGTCAGTTGTTTATCATGGCTCAGGCTAAATTACTGAGAATAACAAGTTCCTCAATGTTGATTAAATTACCGTATACTTTTCCAGAATAATATCCCATTAAGTATGATGGGGGCATCGCTTCATGCGCTTCCCTCCCTCTCTTCCCAGTCCCCCGCTCGTCATTCTGGAATAGCTGTCAATCTGTACTCAATAGATCACATGACCTTTTCCCAATCTTTATGCTCTCCAGGAAACTGAAGCCCTTTTTCTGATTAGTTTTCCTCGCATAGTGTGCATGGTGCAAATTAAATATAGCTATTGCATTTTCACTTCGTGTTTAACTGATCTCTGATCATTCAGATTTCTTTTTCCCAACCGTATTCCTTCCACAAAGGTGACGGTTCAACACTATCCTTCCAGGTTCAATCATTTCAAATCTCCTTAGTTGTTTTCTTTGCTTTAAAGAATTAAACATTAATTTGACCCTCCTGAAATGGCAAGGTCTTTCTTTAGTCACTCAGTTTAGTAATTAAATCACTGTTTTATCACTTCATTATTGTTTTTTTTTTTTTTTTTTTTTTGTTCCCCCTTCCTGGTCCTTATCTAGCAAGACTGACGGGACAAACTAGACGCATAACTGCCTTAACAGGTCCACTCCAACTCCAACACAGGAATAGAGAAAGACTGATTGTTCAGTGGTAAAGTATCGTTCACAGCCTGATCTCGTTCCAGACCATTGAATGCAGTTAAGGTGGTGAGGTTGAGTTTTATACCTTGAGGTGATTTATGAGTAATCTTCCTGTTCCTCTTTAGTTCTGTTACACTCTATCTGAAAATGTGTAAATGAGGTGATGGAAGGGCGATGAAGCCACATTTGCACCCTTCGGTTTCATTTTGGCTCACATCAAAGGTTCTGTCGTGTATTGTTTTCGTGCATTAAGGTCGTCAGCTGACTTTATTTTATTACCACATAACGTTGCTGAGTCTAGACCTGAATAACTGAAGCAACCTCGATCCACTGCTTTTAGATGCGTGTACAGCCGGGTACTGTGCATGATGGAGTAGGCCAAATCTGGAAATCAGACCGTATGACCTTTTTCATTGCTCCGTTGCACACTGAAGCCTTTCTTCTGATTAGCGTTACTGTGAAATGATTTTCTAATGGCCACACCAGATGTTCAGTCCCAATCCTCTGATGTCTTGTCCCATTGTGCTCATGCGGATGCTTTTCTTTTGCCGTTTAGCTTTTAGTGTCGAATTTCAGTTTGCTCTTCTGTATTCCACTGTGTCTAGAATTCTGTGCAAAGTCTTATTGTGCGATTGTGTTTAGGCATCAGCCTTGTTCGAATAGATGACTCTTGTTTGAAGTTGCATGTCCTCTAAGCCCTGATAATAAAGAGTATAAGCTCTTGTGTCATATCTAATTCTTACACACATTACACTTATTTATCTGTTTTTCCCACCTTTATTCGCACCTCAATGTGTGTATCGGTGTATAGAAGTGAGGTTTGCTAAACAACAGAAAACACACACTGTGACACTTTAAGCTCCCTACAGTAGATAAAGTTAGCGTGGGAATTAAACAGCTTTGCTGTGAGGAAGTGAGTTAATTGTGCTATATTTAATTAGCAGTCTCCTGCCTCATTCTGCCTTAATTAAACCTCGTTGTTTAGCTCCCAAGCAACATCTGGAGTGTTTCACCTAGATTATTGCCTGGCTCCGTCACTGAAAAGGAGATTGATGGTGGTTTAACACACCTTCTGCTTGTGAGCAAAGGAACGTTTTGGAAGCTCCACACAGCAGCCAGATGCAAATTGTGGTTTATTTCGGTGTCTTCGCGCCACCCAAAACCATACGTTTCACACCACGCGTTTCACGACGTGTCCGTCTGAGCGTCAGTCAATTTTAGCGGCACACCCTTTAATATGAAGCGAGTTATATATAAGGGGGGGCTGTTAAAAGAGCTGATATTATGCTAGAATTGCTGCAAGACTCACAGCAATGCGAGAAAGAAGTGCAAGACGTTTGCAGGAAGAACCGAGCTGAGACTGAAGAAGCGAGTGCAGGGACGTGTTTCCCAGTCGTCAAAATGACGAGGTCGAATTCTATCTAGTTGTTTGTAAAGTGTGTTTGTTAGCTACCGTGGATGGAACAGGTTTACAATGAGGTTCTTCAGTGCTTCTGTCTTTAAATATATCTTTTTTTTTCTTGTTTTTGATGTTTCATCTAAACCCGATCTCTCGTTGTCGACGTCCGATAGTGTCCCATCAACAAGAACAACATACTTGATATACTTTCTCACCTACTGTAACCAGCACCAGTGTAAAGATATATTTGAGGATGGAAACTTTAAAGCACTTATTGTATGTATGTCACTCTGGATATGAGCGTCTGCCGAATGCCTAAATGTAAATGTGTATAATGGTTCATCTAGATACTTATTGTGTACGAAGCTGCTGTCGTTCCTCCTCTTGCCGAGCACAGAATAAGCCTAAAACTGTCATATTATAAAAGTTGCATACATGTGTCTTTACATTGAAGATATTTGCGAAAAAAATAATTTGAGAGGATGTAAGATGAGTAATAGAAGACATAAACATGGTTTTTAGATTTTCTGTCTGTCCATCTGTCTGTTTGTGCAGGCATCATGTAAAAACTACTTAACAAATTCAACATAAGTTTTCACAAGTGTATTTGGTCGAGCTTGAGGTAATATATAGGCTTTGTTTCATCACAGTCGTCCCACAGGGAGAGAAGATATGCTTACTTTGGAATTTAAACGGAAAACGCCCTTATATCATAAAAACTGAAAAAAGTCATCAAAATTTAACAGATGGCGGTGTACATTTTTAATACACGCTTATGTGTGTGCAGTTGAAATATACTTAATAAACGCAATCTCGCCACACGGTAACACATACATATTTTGGTTCATTCCAAAATTCAACAGATTTTGAATACAGGGACTATAAATTTTTTATACACATAAACGCGTATGAGTGTGCAGTTAAATTTCACGTGAACGAAGTGGCAGGCACATCTAGTCATGAAATAAGTCTCAATTGGTGGCGTTTTTGCATCCTTTGTGCATAATACAAAATATTTCCAACAATCTACTCTAAATGATGAACACAAGCTAAAAACAGTTCAAGTATTTAAACTACGTTCACATTACAAGCCGCGTTGTTCAAATTTTTTATTTTTATTTATTTATTTTTTGGTCAGATCAGATTTGTATGTGATGACGGTTCACATTCATAATTACAAGTGTCTTTTATCCGACTCCATTGTGGACGCGTCTGCACGTGCACATCGATACTTTAGCAAGAACATGAACAACAACTTGGGATGTTGCTCCGGACGACGGAAAACAGTTAGTCGGCGGTATTTGTTGAATTTCGGAAGAAGGAAGAAAACCAGACGCTTTAGTACAAAATGTGTTATATACAGTATATCATTATCACGCCTGCAGTATTATGTACAAAACCGTTAACTACTGTATTTCCAAGCCTAAGTTAAAAATGAATAACATTACAGAAGAATATAAAAAGTAATGTACACATACAGTACATTATTACAGCACATGACCAGGAATAAATGTAACAACAAAACAGTGTACGCTCGGGGGTTTGCATGAAAATAGAAAGGAGGAAGTGTAACAAAGTCACCAGAAAAACTCCGCAAGTTTTACTTATCGAACTGCACACACATGTATCGAACACGGATTATTTAAAAGTGTTTTAAAGAAATATTAACTGTGTTCATTTTATTACACTTCAGTGCTCTTTATAGAAGTTTCTTTGATGTTGAAATGTTTTCAAAAGCATCTTTTCTTAGGGCTTTTTTTTCCCTGTATGTTCACATTTTTGTTTCGAAGTTCTGTAAGTAAAACAGCTGGGAGGTTTTACTGAGAGTGCTGGAGAATGTGAGTTTTCCTGGTAACTTTGTACCACTAATTTCATGCAAAACCTACAAAAGAACATAAAAAATTAGTTTTTTGCACAGTACTGTATGTCCAATCTAGGACCGCATATGAAAGTGATCTGAAAAACATCAGATTTGTGTGTTCAGACCGCCATAAAAAAAATAAAAAAAAACACATCAGATGTGTGTGACATCGAGGTAAAAAAATAAATTTGCTTCTCGTACTACATTTTTTCCTTACTGTATTTTCAGTGGATTAAAAGAACAGGCATAGTGTTATACACCACACACACACACACACACACACACACACACCTCGCCTCTTTAGACCGTGTGCTTCCTCTGCTGTCTGTACAGTGCAGTGTTTTTTTCAAAGGAAGCTCTTGTTAGAAAAACTTTAGTTGTCTTTCTCGTTTACTTGCGCGTTAAAATAGAAGAAAGAGTCGCTGCAAGTGTGAGCTTGTGTTTCGACCACAAAATGTCAGGTACAGTACTTTCATGTGAGCCAACCTTATGTTCTTTTAAGTCCGCTTCCTTTATCAAATCAGCAGGGACAGCAGGCGCGGCTTACGGAGATTTCTCGTGTAAATATCGCCGTGTGAGAAAAACTTTTCAGCTAAGTACTAAAAGAAAATATCAGAGGATGGAAACAGAGCGTATAGAAGAGACGTTCTGCACTATGATCAGTGACTTGCATGCTAACGTTGGGGATAATAGTGATTAGCGTGTGTGTGTAAAAAAAAAAGTCATGTAAAAGTCGGTTCATTAAACAAACAAGCTGTGTTGTGAAAAAAAAAATCAGGAGTGACATTTCATGCAAAATGATTATGCAAATATTTGAAGATTTATTTCAATAATATTGACACTTCTCTTAAATTTATTTCATGACCGTGCAAAGTTACAACTTTTTCTTCACATCGCATCACGTCGGCTAAGCAGCAGCTAAAACACGTGCGTCTCTTGTACAAAAAGCAAACTGTCCCACATGGGAGTTGAAGAAAAGGCCAGTTTCTTTAAACTCATCAGACTGGTTTACAGCTTAACTTTTCAAACTTCAGCCGTAGAGAGTTATTGTGAAGCCAGTGTTTGTAGATGCACCGAAGGAGGTCTTTTAACTTTTTTGTTTCTTTTTAGCAAAACTGTGCCTGGTTTAAAAAAAAAAAAAAAAAGAAGAAGAAGCAAAAAAAGTCTGCTAATTAGCATTCAGACTTGCTTCTAATTCACGGTGTGTGCATATAAAGCGTTAGTTCAATTGTTTTAGGATTGTTTTTTTTCCCCCGAATGACGCTCTAGACCTCCGGCTGCGAGAGGTTACAGCATCACCCGGGAATCGAACTCACGACCTCTGGATGATAGGATGAGCACTTTACCACTGCGCCACTCTGAGGCCTTGTTTTAGGGTTGTAGAGCGCTAAGCATAAACACGCTAATGTTCAACTGTTCCGCCCAAATGTTATGATGTACAACAGATGCACCTGTAACCTGGTTGCATAGGTTTGGACTCTCCTTAACTAGTATTTTGCTTTTGAGACAACACTTTGGCATTTCTGTCAACTGTTTAAACTGATGTTTTCAGATCTCTAGAACTTTGCACAGTGTCTCCTGGTCAAGGCCGTCTTAAGGTCGTTCCACAATGTAATGTTCTGGAACCATTATTTTTTTCTTGTGTGTATAATCTTTACTGTGCTTGAAGGTAAACATGTGAAGGTTTTTGCCAGCTGTCTGACAGAGGCCTGCAGGTTTTGTGATGTCATAAACCACTCTGACACAGAATATTGGTGGGAAAATTGCAACAGCATCATTGCAGAACAGTAGCAGTAGAAGCAGGGGGTCGTTGTCGTGGCAACACTAAGCCAAAAGTGGCGGAAGTGACAGGGACGACATAAGAAGAGGAATTGTGGTCTGATTTTTTTTTTAAACCATTTGACCTGTGATGTATACGGCACAACCTACAGCAGTAAACGGTTAGCAGCTAAACATTTCATCGAGTTGAACACCCAAGTCTTAAATCAGGAAATCGACAGATAACCTGCCACCAAGTTGCACAAGCGACGCATCTGTCTGTGGGAACTGTAAACAGAATCATTCTCACACACACACACACACACACACACACACACACACACACACACACACACACACACACACACACACACCACTTGCACATTATACAGTATGAACTCAGCTGGGAGGTTGTGTACAATCCTGACCCCACTATAAGGGATTTCCACATGTTTGAGCCATTAAAGGAGTTCCTGGGAGGCCAGTGTTTCAGACAAGAATCAGGTAGTCCGATCATGGCTCTGGTGTACTGAGAAAACGTTCTACCTTGATGGTATGTGAGCACGAGTGAAATGCCGGGATAAGTGCATTAGTGTAGTTGGAAATTATATAGAGAAATAAAGATAGATTTTACTCTGTTCTGTTATTCTGTACAATTAAAAGTCCCGGTTTGACTTGAATGTTCCTCATACAGTCGACAGCAGTGGGCTCAGTCTAGCATAAATAAATAAATGCAGAGAAGGTTTTTCTGACAAATCCCGCTTCTGTTGTGTTAAACGCCTCTCCTCTTAGCTAAAGAGAAGTAGCTTCATGTCATGATGCTGCCACCACCGTGCTTCTCTGTGGGTGTGGTGTTCTTTGGGTGGTAAATGTTTTTTTGTCGTAGACGGTTCAGCATGGGTAAGCCATCCTGTTACATATATTAGCGTCTACAGTACATTGGTAAAGATTTTAAATGGACTCAAATTTAAGAAGAGCGCTAAGGGTTAAAGCTTACACAGCGAAGCGCTCAAAGGTGGTCCGGGAGTCACTGAAAGCGACAGCTCATGATCCTGACGACCTTCCAGACTTGATGAAGAGAAAGTCCTGGGTTATCGGCTTTCTGCAAACCGACGTTAGCATTCTGATGAGGCTCCCGCGGCTCTCTCTGTCCAACTCATCCCAGCTGCTTAGCATTCTTATCTCAGGTGGAGCGCGTTCTCTTCCAGTATCGATTGCCACCGTAACCCAGCTGCGTCCAGAGCGGCACTGAGAGCTCCAGAAGACCTTCTCACCCTGATGAAAGGAAGGTTAGATATGGATCTGCATGCCAGAAAGTGGACTTCAGCCCTCAAAAGCTCAAGTGTGTGCAAAGTGGATAAAGAATGAAAGTGAGCCAAAGAAGGGTTAAAATGTTTATCCGTGTCGTGGTCTGGGAAACTGTTTGGAAGTCGGCATGCCTAAATTTAGCTGGATGAATAAATACGAGCTGTCATCAAAACGTGACCATGATCCAAAAAAAAAAAAAAACTGATTTAGCGATTATTTCCCTGAAGTGATGAAGAGACAATGATGATGATGATGCTCATGAGTAAAGGCCATGAGTTGCGTTTGAAGTGGGAGTTGGCATTCTGATGATGTCACAGTCAGCTAAGTGGAGCCTAAGAGCCAGAGGTAGCAAAGGCTGTGCTTTTAGGGAGAGCAGGAGTGAAGGGTGGCATCTCTCTCTCTGGTAAAATGTTCCTGCATGATCCTACAGGTGGTGCACTCTAAACTATTTACACATTAGCAGACATTACAGTGTCCTATGTGGTAGGAGCAAATTATTTCCTAAATTGTAACAAAATCTTTAAAAAATGTTAATGCTGAATATTTATAAATTCATGATACTTATCGAATCGCCATCTAGATATCGTGATCATTTCGTATCAGCTGGTCCCTGGTGATTCTCATCTCTGCTACATAATAAAAAACACTTACGTTGTGGATTCGGTTATGAATGTAGACGTGTCCTTGCGATACCTCGTTGCCGATCCGCTTTGTATTGCTATTTTTGAGGTATCGCGATTTTTGAAGTATCACTTCCATTTTATTAACAGTTTTAATTAAAAAAAATTTCTTCATATTTTCTTAGTTTTGAACAAACAACCAGAATAATTTTCTTCTATTGCACAGAATGCTGTGCTGTGTGAATAGTATAGAGTGTTGCCACCTGCAGGATTATAGAGGAACAGCAACATTTAAGCATCTCTAAGGCAAACATTTATAAAATGTCAAAAATTTCCTTAAAAAAAAAAATAGAAATTTGGTTTTTAGTCAGCGAGATGATACATGAATTCCCACAGAAAAGAATCACGACACAACTCCTCAATCCCCATTAAAACATTATCTGCTCTCAGGATCTTTAACTTTCTTTTTTCACCTCTCATGCCTTTCCCTATCCCCAGAGGAAAGCAAGCCGGTCCGCTCCCTCTCCTCGCAGTGTGTGCGAAATCAGCGTGCTGTTCGAGTCTCAGCATGCGCGCTCTCATGCAGAGAAACGGGGCCAGCGCGTTGTATTCCCTGTTCTCGTTCAGCGCGCGCCGCGATTTCTGATCATGAAACTTTAACCAGCTCGCGCTCTCTCTCTCTCTCTCTTGTCGACCTCAGCATCCAGATTCCTCTCGTATGCGCTCGGTTTTATGCAAAAAGATCTGAATAATGCAGCACGCAGGAACTTCTTTCAGGGGTTCGAGAAGGAAATAAAGCTGTGTGTGTGATGGAGAGAGAGGTCACACTGTCTCTGCGGAATGAGAGTAACTCAGTAGGGACGTGTCTCTCTGTTCTGAGTGAGATATGAGAGTGTGTCGTGAAATGATCTGTGATTCGAAGTGTGAAAAAATACAGTACAGTTTAAAATAGGAATTCAAAATCTCAATGTTTTTTCTTCTCTCTCTCACTCATGTCTTCTCTTCCGTCTCTGTCCTTGTCTGTTTTTCTCTCATGTCTCAGTCTTTCTCATTTGTTTAAACGCTCACAGGCGAGGGAGGTCCATAAATGCAGTCAGGCTTATCCAGTGTCTTGATTTGCATACAGAGTCTAACACACACATAAACACACAAACAGACACACACACAGGGACAGGATTGCCTGTATAAGTGTTTCACTTTAAAATGAGATTCATTATGTATTATGTATATATTTATTCTATATGCGTTCAGGTTGTGATGTCACTAAAGCATCAGGTCTTTACACCAATCATGTCTGACTTCTGGGCACCGATTCAACTCGCGATGACGCTCCTGCACTAACGACGATTCCAACCCATCGGCCTCGTTTCCAAATCGCAGAATCGATTAAACCCATTGGTCTATAGTAAACACTTCATCCTGTCAGGGCGAGCGTTCGATCTCAGGGGTTCACTGATTCTGTTCTAGCCTCTAATTATAGATCGTGACATCCGGTTGACGCCGGAACGACCAATCACAGGCTGCTATTTTTATTTTTATTTATTTTTCCCCTTGACACGTGCATGATCCTCCTCCTCCTCCTATAATCACTGTTCTTCCAGTCTCAGCTCGGCCGTGCTAATAACAGCCCGCGCCGCTCTCTGTTCATGCTAATAGCAGCCTCGCTCCGTGCCCAGGCACTCGTCTCTTCAGAAGCTTTCTTCTTCTGTGTGTACGCCTTAGTGCGCGCACCTGCGTCTGTGTGTGTGAGCCTCATAACCCGCCTACACAGACATCTGTATCGTGTCAGAGTATCTGCAGGACATCATTTTATGTACGCACTGTAGCTCACACTTTATTACTCACTCAGTGGGTCAAAACTGTGCTCAGATACACAGTCACACACGCAGATACACAGTATCACACACGCAGTAAAATCTCTACGTCTCACCACAAATCATCCAGATATCCTTAATTGTCTTATATTTTTTTAAATCTAATAATCATAGTTGGTGTTGTTCAGCTTTTAGTAAGTCTTTCCTCGGGCGCCAGTTCATCAGTACGCAGCGTGAACGAGCAATTTAGTGTCATTTGTTCACCCACGTGTGTATTTTGGTGGGGTAAGAGGAAACCGAACCCTCCTTATGAAACCCACAAGGACGTAGGGTGAGAGTGAGGTCACACAGCACACACCTGGTTCCAGCAGATCTCCTGCTACCACCCATGTGTCGATTATTTTACACTAAGTGCTGCATGTCCTAATGGGTTTAATCTTCCACAGCAGTTAAACAATTATTCATTATTATTTATTTATAATGAGCAGCATGGTGGCATAGTCCTTAGCATCGCAGTTCGGGTTCGATTTCCCGCCGAGGGTCCGTGTGCATGTCTGAAAATAGAAAATACAGAAAGAAAGAAAGAAAGAAAAGAAGAAAAAAAACCCAGAAAGGAGCGAGTGTGATAAAGTTACCAAAATAACTCATATCCTCCAGCATGCTCAGTAAAACCTAACAGCTGTGTTATTTACGGTACTGTGCAAAAGTCTTGGGAACATCCAAACAAAAGCCAGATGCAATGATGCTTTTGAAAACATTTCTACATTAAAAGAAACTTCTATAAAAAGCACTAAGTAATAACATAAACAATAAACCGTCAATATTTGGTGTGAAAACTCTTTGCTTGAACATAAGCGGTAGTGTTCAATACAGATGTGTGCAGTATTCTAATTAAAACAGCTGTTAGGTTTTACTGAGCATGTTGGAGAATGTTGCTTTCTTTTCAGGCATGCAAATATTCTTCTGTAATGTTATTTATTTATTTATTGTAGTGTATCTTTGTAGGGAATGGTCTTGTACATAATAATGCAGACATAATAAACTTGTATAACAAAATCTGTACTACAGATAATATGGCGCCTAAGACTTTTGCACAGTACTGTACTGTATATACACACAAATTAATTAAATATTAATATTTATTGTCAGATCTCCAGCTATAGAAACCTATTCAATACACCAGAATCAGAAATCAGTTTTTTTTTCTTTTTTTAATCATGCCTCGAGTTAAACCATGTGTCATTAATGACACGTTCAAAGGCTTCAAGTCTACAGTTTCCGAAAATGCGATTTCGCAATAAATTGTTAGGCGATCGCGGCCTGAAAATATAATTATCCTGTGATTATCATCTTCATTAAATTACACGGCGGTCTCTGTGTGCCTAAAAGCTTCCGAGTGCCAACACGGTGAGACTTGTGTGTCCGTGATCACACTGGAGTTAAACTTCTCGTAGTGGACGCGCCAAGGAGGACATTAATTCCTGTGCGTTGTTGCGAGGGAGGTTGCCGGTGCTGAGTGCTGTGTAATTGGATTGGCAGTGTCGGTGGCTGTAAATGGAGGCTCAGAGTCGCTGCTGAAAACCGAGCTGCTCACACACACACACACACACACACACACACACACACACACACACACACACACACACACACACACACACAATGGAGAACTCTGGGAACGAGAGCGGCCTTGTTGGCTTTTAGAGCTCCCTGGGTAATTGATTGTTCTGGGAACTCCCTGCCTGTAGCACACACACACACACACACACACACACACACACACGCACGCTATCTTCATTCCTGATTGATGCGTCTGGTGAACAGGCGTTGAGTGGGAGTGTGACTCTGTAATCCAACCTTGTTTATTGCCGTTTCTTCTGGTGTTGCTTCAGTCTCTACTGATGGTCCACTGAACAGACACGAGCCTCACACTTTATCTGTCACGTTTTTACACTTCATTCGTTTTCCAAACGGCATCGCAGTCCACCTGAGAGACCTGATGCACTTTTATAGACAAAGACGTGTCTCAAACTGACATTGATTTAGTTTATTACTTTGCTCCGTTCATCATAATCAGTATCCTCTTTGTACAATCTGTTCATTTGATTATTTCTGTAGACAGAATTTAACTAATGTGTCTAAGCACTAAATAAGTTCACACTGAAATAAATACTCCCCCGTGCTCATCTGGCTTTTATTTGTTTGTATAAGCAGTGGTGCCGGTTCGACTTTATCGTGAGGTTAAAAGCGAATGTTGCTTCGAAAAAGCTTTTATTTTGTTTTACAACTGTGTGATATAATGCACCGTGCAATTTAATCACACTTTTCTTGTTTCAATTAATAAATTGACGACTCAGTTTTAGATTCACAATTGATTTATACTTTTTAAAGTATTTCAGTAACCTTATAAACGTGAAATAGTGCAAAATCTAATTCCTTAAAAATATACCACAGCTTTTGCCGAAAATACAAATCACTTGCATCTTGCGAGAGTATCGCTTCTGCTTTTTCTTTCTTTTTCAATCCTTTTTTATTTTTATTTTTATTTTTATTTTTTTTTTGTAAATGACCAAAAATTTTTGAACAGGCGCCTCTTAGCCGACCCTTGAACTCTGTCAAACGCTTGCAAGTTGTCGACATGGAAACGATTAGGTTTAGCTTACAGTAAATCTCGGGGTAGGATTGCTCAAACGATCTCCGGATAGACTGCGGAACTAACAACTTATTAGTAAGTACAACACATTTTTATTTCAAATTAGGACTCATACACCTTATAACATTGCATTATTGCAATAATGTATGGTGTGGGCTGCGTCCGGATCCGTAGAGTGCCGCTCGTTTGTCCTGGTGATCCTGCGTCTGACTGAGAGCTGTGGCTCGATGCTGCTGGCCAGAGAGCATCACATCTTATACACATTGTAAATCACTAAACTTAGAAGGAATCAAAATACAGAGTACGTATTTCTACTGAATGTGTATCGCTTCGGCATCAAACTCAATACGACGTATCGTAAAGCGGGGACTAACTGTATGTTCAATAAGTCATAATCCAGTGATTTTGTTTTAGAAGGTAAAATGCAAATGAAATGAAAAGATACTGTACAAATACATCTGACAAATTTGTTGACTTTGCTGCTTGTGTTAATTTGTACACCCTCTATGTGTAAAGGCAGTACAATGGAACCTCGGATTGCGAGTAACGTGGTTTACGAGTGTTTCGCAAGACGAGCAAAGATTTTTTATAAATTTCAAATTGGAAACCGAGCAAAAGTATTAGTTTACGAGCGCCGAGTATCATGCATCACGTATACGCCTCTTATTTTGACACAGAGTGTGAAGTGATCACAATTGAGCCAATGATTTTTCTTTCTCTTGCGCTGCGGAATTATGGGTAATCGTCTCCCCTGCTGGGTCTTGGTGCTCGTCTCTTACTGGTATAATCAACATCTCCCTCCCCCTCCTTTTTTTTTTTTTTTTTTTTTTACTTTACAATAGTGATTCCGGTAGTATGCGCTCATGCGAGTGTCATTAGAGAGATTCCCTTTTTTTCCCTGTTCCACAGTGTTTGCTTTGTGTGTTAGTTGTGAAACTTAAAAAGCGAGGTGGGGGGAGGAAAGAGGTGTTTTACTGTTTAAGACGAGGCAAGGGGCTAATTCCACACACATTCAAATACACGGCGCCTGCGCACACAAACGGAAACACTTATCTGTCGGGATTTATTTTTACTTTTTTTAAATGTTAAGTGTAGGTTAATTTGTTTTATTTTTACTTTATAGATTGTATAAATTATTTTTATGTATTTATTGGTTTGGGCTGTAGAATGAATAATTTGAGTTTTCATTATTTCTTATGGAAAAATTATATTTGGTTTACGAGTGTTTTGGAATACGAGCCCGCTTCTGGAACAAATTATGCTTGTAATCCAAGGTTCCACTGTATGTTCTCGGAGATAAAACAGGTCATGATCCTACCGTCCGGCCCTGTACCAGGAACGGGACAAAAACACACACACACATGCATGATGTGTCTGAAGATCTTACTTTATTATCAGCAAAGAGAGCGATTTTAAGCATTTAGTGTCTCACGTACATCATCTACATCAAAAGAACAAAAGACACTAACATGTATGTCAGAGTAAGACCCGGAGACAGACGATAGGAAACACTTTGTATTTTCCGGTGTTTATGTATATTTGTCTGAACACGGGCTATAGGAAGTATTTCCATATAAGGAATCAGAATGGGGCTTGTTTTATGGGCATAGAGACAGGGCAAAGTTCACATCATATAACAGAAAGATATGCATTGAAATACAGTCACAGTTCTCGCTACAGGGACGAGAGGAGACAAACCACGCTATATATTTATCTATATATTTATCTATATATAAACTTTTGAAAGAAAGCCATAGAGGCCGTCACTCGACACAGTTTATCTATGAAGGACTTTTGCTTAGCACTTTATGCCTGTAAGGCATTCCTCAAGAGTTCTCACTTTGGACACATTTGAAGTCGCTCAGCATGTGTCCTCCATAGAAACGTTTTAAACAACACCATTTTTTTTTTTTTTGAGAAAACCGTTCCCATCGGTTCATTTCCCATCTTTGTTTGGATTTATCTCCTGTGTTTGTAACTCTTGGCTTGGGAACTCCTGAATGTACCTAGCACGTGTGTTCAAATCATAAGTCTTTCCCTCCATTGTGCGTTTGACAGAGCAGGAAGTGTGGATGATGCAACAGGGTGTGGCTCAAAGCAGTGCTGAATGGAAACTAGGTTCAGTTTCACTGACGAGTACAAGGATCATTTTCCCGAGTTCTACAGTACAACTACATTAGATGGATTTTAAAAACTTTTTCCATTTAAAGGTTCCCTGTTTAACAAGTTATTATAGGTGTCACACACATGGGGCTTTGGTGGGCTTCTCACCTGGCATGCAGAAGCCTTGGGTTCGATTCCCAATCGATGCTCAAACCGAGCCACAGGATGCAGTGCCGGTCGAAAGCCTGGATAAAATGGGCAATCAATCAAGAAGGGCACCAAGTGTGATCTGATGGTGCGCTGTGGCGACCCCTCGACTGAAAGAACAACTATCAGTCTCAAAGATCTCCAAAATCTATCTCTTAATGATTTACTGGAGCTGATCAAAAGATTATTTTCACTCCTGCTTCAAACACACAAATTCACGGTCTATAGGATTAAAATTTAGAAGGGTCTGAAAAAAAAAAATTAAGCCGAGGTCTGAATTTCATGTGTATGTTAGGATTCATATGTAGTCGTTATAAGTCTATAAAATAATATTTGCATATTTATTGTGTATTTATTGTTTATTTATTTGCAGTTTTCAGTAACATTAAACATGTGGATAGTTTGAACTGATGGCCTTGTATATTTCCTTGGACTCGGGTTGCTCCGTCACACCGGCCCTCCAGTTCGGGGATTGTACACGTCCTCACCTCGGACTCAAATCTCATAGTGGCGCTACAAATGACTGCTTTTTATTAATAATATGTTATTAATAAAAAGGTTTTAAACTTCACGCAGGAAGAATAAACATACAGTGATCTGTCCATTCATCTTTTAAGGTTTAGGTTTCATAGTCTATGTTTCTTCACTTTTATTTCTGTTTCTTCTGCGCTCTCTGTCTGTACACGGTAAATTATAGCGTTGATTGAGTCATGTAGCCACGCCCACCTCGGGTATATTAATTATTCTAATTTATTAGAAAAGCATGAGGGTCTGGATAGAATCTTCACTCGGCCATTAAGCATTGCCTGTAGCTGTGAAGCTCCGACAACCCTTTGCTTTGCTCACATTCATTTTTCTAGTCAGTAAGAAAACAGGAAATTGGTTTGTATTTCCTTTTCAGTAGCAACAGATCTATTGCATGTGGGTACAAGTGTTAATTCAAAATGACAATGCTGTCCAGTTTAGTGATAGAAAAGTTGACTGATAGACGTATGAAACTAAAGTAAATTAAGTTATCAGGTTTTGAGTTTATTATAATCCTAAACTCTTAAGAATCATAGTGGCTGGAAGATTCATCAATTTAAAATTACTCGAGTTAATTAAGTTCAAGTTCCTCCTGGAGAAATGAAACCGAGAGTCTTTGTCGACTTGTCTTATTGTGATTTGTCCAAGTGGTGCGCATACACAATGCTCTCTGTGTAATCCTGTTCAGCTCAGAAGAAAACGTTTAGGGAGAAGTGAATTCTCTCGACTGAATAACCATCATTCTTTCTTTTGCGGTTGATATGAATTTCTCCGTGTATGAAACAGAGATAAGAGGCGAAGGCTACTGTATAAGCGAGCATCAGCTTCACCCAGGCAATCAAAAAAGATTTTTAAAAAAAGCAAATTGTGCGAGACCCGTTTTTCGACTCAAAGAGATCTTCTAACCTCAGATGTTCTAACCTGAAACGCTTGTTATAGCAGCAGGAGAACTGGGTCGCATATAAAGTCTGTCAGAGTCCAGATTTTTACAGGTACGGTCACCACGAGTCCATGTTTAATTCATTCCACTGCTTCGGTCATATAATTCCCAGAGCGAGAACGCTGCTCTTTGTTCATAAACACTTTTAAAAGTTACCAGCAAGGAACATCAGCAGCAGCTTGTCCTTGAGAATTCCGCCTGTTCGTCTTAAGATCTAGTTTTGCCTTCGGAAATGTGAATGTGCAGAGATTACCTGATGTAATTTACAGTACTGAACGAATTAAAGTCTCGAGTTAAAGGAAGGGGAAGGAACGTTTCACACGTTTCACTCTGCAAAGCGATTAAAGGTACGATTTAAAAATATGTACCAACATCAGCAGCAGCCTCATTCCCCCTCTCGTCTATATAACAGTATACTGATCTCAGGCCTGATCGTCTGTCATCATCTGCACCTATTTGCGCACACACTCGTCATCTCGAAGCGTTCATGAATGACACTGTATGTGGATGAATCTACAGTACTTCATACTGGATGAAGTAGATCCTGCTGGTAAATCAGCTTCTTTTTTTTTTTTTTGGACACAAAAAGACAGTGTGTAAAGTATTTATGGACAATAATGTTCTGGCCCTGACACAGTAGACGCGTTGTTGTAGAGATGAAGGGACGCCATCACTGATGAGTCAAAGGCTAATAGCTGTAAGAAAAGGCATTTCTCCTGGGAGCTGTGGACATGAAATGGAAGAAGCTCATCACGGGGTAGAAAGAAAGTGTGTGTGTGTTGAAAGAGAGGGGTATGTGTCAATAAAAGGACGAGAGCAAAGTGATCACGTGAGGAGTACGATTTGGCGGAAACGCCGTTTTGTCTTTAACGTGATCCTCCCTCCCTCTCCCTCTCTTTCCCTCTCTCTGTCTCTCTCTGTCTGTCGTTCTATTGAGTCAAATTTAGTGACTTGGACTTTTCTATCATTTACATTTGATTCGACAGAATTCGACTGAACTGAAGTGAATTCTTCTGCCCGTGAGAGATTTGTTCTTTTTTTTTCCTGTGTTAAAGAACTATAATTACCTCTATATCGGAAAAGAAAAAAACGTTATAGTAGCGCTTCAACGATTATCTTCCTCTCTCAGCTCAGCCGTCTCACATTCTACCTTCCTCACACCTTTGCACAATTGTGTATTTATGTACAGAGTGTGTGTTTGTTGCATCCCTGCACCAACGCTGTGATTCGCGGGATTCGAGCTGGATTAATGCCTCACGGTGTTGCCTCTGTTGTTTCTCGGGTTCTGATCATCGTACGCTTCATGTTTATAATGCTTTTAGGATCAATGAAGTGATTGTCTATAAATAATACGTATCAGAGGTGTTGGTTTATTGTTTTTTCCTTAAACTGTGTCTGTGCTTTTTTTATTTTTTACTTTCTTTTATTTCTTACGTCTTGTGTGTATATATATATATATATGTGTGTGTGTGTGTGTGTGTGTCCTTGATGAGTCAGACAGACACTGATGGACTTATCAGGGGGTTGTGTCAAATGCGTCATTAATGAAAGCCCCTCTGTGTGTGTGTGTGTGTGTGTGTGTGTGTGTGTGTGTGTGTGTGTGTGTGTGTGTGTGTGTGTGTGTGTGTGTGTGTGTGTGAGAGAGATGGAGACACCTTAGAACACCTTTTTTATGTTCCAAACAACAAAACTGTCTGGAAGATTAGAACGATTATTAATTTTTTTTTATTAAATTAAAAAGTTTTAGGTATGTGAAAACAGTAGAAATGGGTGGAAAAAATCATGTCAGTTATGAATCGCAATTCTTTTGTGTGACGATTCACGTCTCGCCACACTGACTCCGAAATCGATTTTTATAAATGATTTTTGCGTTTATAAAACATAGGTAATTATGATGATCTCGTATCTGAGAAATCAGATTTAAAAGCTACAGCGTCTTTTAGGAAAAAAAATCTCTTTTGATAAAAGATGATACACTTCCTGGTTAAAAAAAATCATCATTAAAATTGCACACACTAATATTTTATATATCGCCCTTGGCTTTGATTGCATCACATGTTCAGTGTGTCATTGTTTCCCCAACCTCAGACAACGCCACAACGTTTCTTTCCATCCAGATCATTTTAGTCGCAATCCTGTTGCAGTTCTCGTCACATCGTGTGTGTAGAAATGCTCTTGCTTTCACTATTAAACAGCGCTGGTTTCAATGCAGCTTGTCAAAACATTTAACTCATCACTGATCATGTTTTTTTTTCCGGTGAAGTTCAGCCCAGCACTATCCCCAGGTTTTAATAACATGTCGAACAGATCTTAACCTAGTTCCAGTTATTTCAAATCTCCTTAGTTGTTTTCTTTGCTTGATGCAGCTCAATAATTTGACCCTTCTGAAATGGCGATTTTTTTTTCCCCAAGCAGTGTATTTGTTTTTTTTGTTTGTTTGTTTGTTTGTTTGTTTGTTTTTGCGTGTAATTAAAGCAAAAGATTTTTCTGTTTTTTCCAGTTTTCAAGTTGTTACAGTATATTTCTTCAGGAAACAATTTATCAAGCTGTACATCAATTAACAATTGTACGCCAGATACAAATGACTGATCCAGCCTCGGGGCTGTTAGCTTTTTTAAAGGCTGCACTGTTAACGAGGAAGTAAATGGGATGAATGATAAATCTCTGTGTGTTAAGGAAGTAGCAACTCACAAACTGCATTCCTGTGGATGAGCAAGTGGCTCAGGTTAAATCGATGATCCCGAAACTGTCGTCGTTTCAATCCAAAATTTGGAAAAAAAAAAAAAAAACAGAGCGAGCACTGCCGGTTTAACTTGAGACTCGCGGTTTGGGACTGCGTAGTGCCGTCCAGCCCACATCCCCAAAAACGTCCTTTCACACAAGAAAACCGTGATTGAAATGTACTTTCACTTTAAAGGACAACGGAAAAATGACTGTGGGAGGAATTCCTTCGGGAGCTGTCTCGCACACACCTCTTCACTTCATGCCAAGTGAAAGCACGGTGCATTAAAGAGAAAAAATCTGAAAGACTTTTTTTTTTCCTCTTTTCCTCAGCATAGTCATGAGTGTATTCATGTGCAGTTGAGTAGAATCGCCTTCATATTTAGTCTGGAATATTTATAGCTTGTTATAACAAAGGCTTTTTGTACCACAACCCTGACTAGCTGACGTTCTCACAGCAGCGACTAGTTGGTGCGTTCATTAACTAATCCGTACAACCGTTATTATTAAATCATAACTGCTTAATGAAGTTATGAAGAAGGCGTAAAACTGGTTGACATTTTGAAGAAAGACTTCAGGCACAGTATAGTGAAGAGACGTTTTTTTTGCAAGGCTGTCGATGATCCCGGACAAGGTAGTTGAAGTGGAACCTTGCCATTTCCACATGTTTGGGCCATTAAAGGAGTTCCTGGGAGGCTAGGGTTTCAGACCTGAAGCAGGGAGTCTCTGATCACGGCTCCGGCATACTAGGAAATCTTTCTACCTTGATGCACTAGTGAGACGCTGAGACAAGTGCATTAGTGTTATAGGGTCATAGTCATGTAGAGAAATTCGGGCAGGTTTTAGTCTCATTACTGTGTCCTGCCATTCTGCACAAATCAAAAGTCCCAGTTTGACACGAACGCATGCATTTGTGCGTGCATGCGAGTGAGATCAGTTAATCAGACATGTGGTTGTTAGCGTTCATGATGTTGCCCTCAGTGTTAAGGATGTGGGAAGGTGTGAGTCAGTTCGAGAGGACCCGCTATAAGCCACAGCTTTCATTTTATCATTTCTGGAGAAAAAAATGCCACTTATTGTAAGACAATTAAAAGGCCCCTATGACGGAATTTTAATAAATTTTTAAATTCAATTTTGAATTTCACATGGGTTTGAAGTATGTGATCGGCAGACAAAAATATGAGAATACAAACACTGCTTCGCTTGTTTCTCTTTTTTTTTTTTTTTTTTTGGTCCATAAATTGTACTTGAATCTCACGTTTAAATTTCCTACCTGGTATGATGTCATTCTAGGAAAAAAAGAAAAAGGTCTTGGGGAGGGAAAAAGGGTACTGGGGATAACAATTTACCTAGCCATTGCTCCTCTGATTGGCTGGGAAAATGTCCTTCCACGAAGGGGTGTTGGAGGGCAGTACATCATGTGCATTTAAAGC
Source organism: Clarias macrocephalus (assembly GCA_011419295.1). Classification (NCBI taxonomy): domain Eukaryota; kingdom Metazoa; phylum Chordata; class Actinopteri; order Siluriformes; family Clariidae; genus Clarias; species Clarias macrocephalus. The sequence continues at coordinate 142,900 of JAAGKR010000301.1, read as the reverse complement.
TCCAGAACTTGAAACACGTTGAAAACGTTTAGAGAAATAAAAGAGAAGGAATTTCAGGAGCATTAACAGAGATAACAGAGACGCTTTGGAGACTTCTGTTAACTTGTTCAAAAGGAGTATCACGAAGTAGGGCACCTTTAATTCCTTCCCGAAAATGTAATCTCAGCTCTACATTACTGCTCCAGTGTAACCATTGTAAGGACTGTAGCCATGACAACCAGCATAAATACCACTGCTTGAAGTTTTTATTTTATTTTTTTATGTTTTTGGTTAAGAGCACCCACTAGAGTGTCCTGATCTAAGAAATAATGACCTTTAAGGAGGAAATGGCTTTGTGATGTTCCTCACCTCACATTGGGACACTTTGTTTCTAGGAAACAGGGACTTGCTTATTTCTGAACAACACCCCTTTGCGATCTAATATGTGCTTTTATATAAGAAGTAGCGCTTTAGTAATGCATTTATGGTGTTATTGATTTATTATGTGTACCGTGTTTGTTGGAAAACATCAGCAGGTGGTTAAATGGAACCGGAGAAATAATCAGCACACATCCACACACTTGTGTGTGTATATATATAATATATATACACACATATACACACACACACACACACACACGGGTTTGGACAATGAAACTGAAACACCTGGTTTTAGACCACAGTAATTTGTTAGTATGGTGTAGGGCCTCCTTTTGCAGCCAGTACAGCATCAATTTGTCTTGAGAATGACAGATACACGTCCTGCACGGTGGCCAGAGGGATTTTGAGTCATTCTTCTTGCAGAATAGTGTCCAGGTCACTACGTGATGCTGCTGGAGAAAAAGGTTTCCTGACTCGCTCTTCCAAAACACCCCAAAGTGTCTCAATAATATTTAGATCTGGTGACTGTGCAGGCCATGGGAGATATTCTACTTCACTTTCATGTTCATCAAACCACCATGTCACCAGACTTGCTGTGTGTATTGGTGCATTAGCATCCTGATACACGGCACCGCCTTCGGGGTACAATGTTTGAACCATTGGGTGCACATGGTCCTAGTATTGGGCCTAGGGAATGCCATGATATTGTGGCCCAAACCATCACTGGTCCACCCCCATGCTTCACTCTGAGCATGCAGCGGTCTGGGTGGTACACTTCTTAGGGGCTTCTCCACACCGCAACTCTCCCAGATGTGGGAAGGACAGTGAAGGTGGACTCCTCAGAGGACAATACATGCTTCACATTGTCCACAGCCCAAGATTTTTGCTGCTGGCACCATTGAAACCGACAAGTGACCAAAGGTCTGTCTATAGCAGCCCGGCCATGACATTGACCCTGTGGAGCTCCCGACGAACAGTTTTCGTGGAAACAGGAGAGTTGAGATGTACATTTATTTCTGCAGTGAGTTGGGCAGCTGTGGTTTTATGTTTTTTGGATACAATCCGGGTCAGCACCTGGCCATCCCTTTCAGACAGCTTTCCTCTTGCGTCCACAGTTACACCTGTTGGATGTGGTTCTTCCTCTTTCTTCTTGGTGGTATGCTGACATTACCCTGGATACTGTGACTCTTGATACATCACAAAGACTTGCTGTCTTGGTCACAGATGCGCCAGCGAGACGCGCACCAACAATTTGTCCTCTTTTGAACTCTGATATATCACCCATAATATTGTGTGCATTGCAATATTTTAAGCAAAACTGGCCACCAGACTGGTCAAGTTTTTTTTTGAAGCCTCCAACACTAAATTGGCCAGAGTTTCAGTTTCACTGTCCAACCCCTGTGTGTGTGTGTGTGTGTGTGTGTGTGTGTGTGTGTGTGTGTGTGTGTGTGTGTGTGTGTGTGTGTGTGTGTGTGTGTGTGTATGTATGTATATATATATATACTGTATATAGTGTAGGTCCCTCCTTGTGCCTCCTTTTTTGTTCGGTTCTCATCACTACAGAATGGAAACATCCTGCAGTTTTGGAG
>JAAGKR010000301.1:71785-127380 GCA_011419295.1 Clarias macrocephalus | reverse complement strand
GGGAATGGCAGTAAGTTTTTTAATTAATATTTTAGCCTTGAGCTATGAGCTGCGTTTTTTCAGGCTGCAGTGTACAGTAGTACAGTGTGTAGATCTGCAACATCATCACATTCAGGGTGGGACAGACTCCAGATCCAGCACAACCCTGATCACGATAATAAAGCGCTTACGGAAATTGAATGAATACGTGAGCTGTGCTCTTATTTTGTCGCACCACAGTCTGGTCACGTTTTTACTCACGCGGTAGTGATGATGTGCACCAATAGGAAATATGCTGTATGAATCAAACAGAGTTTAAATGCCAATCTGGTGATTCATCCGCCGTGGCATTTTTGCAGATTGCGCTTTTTAAAACTATATGATAATTACATGACCGGAAACAAAACAAATAAAACACTGCAGCTTTGGCATGAGCAGAGAGCCAGCTGTAGCCCCAGAAGCTCTCGTATATGGTGGGATACATATATTATTGTGTTTATGAGCAGCCAGTAGTCAGATATGGATTAACAGCATGAGATTATGTGTGGGAACTGCTTTACCAGAGAAGAGGCTATAAAAACACTGAATATTTACAGAAATGGTATTTATACCAGAAGTCCTCTTCCACACACATATACAGTATCTGTAGACATACTGTATGCACATGTGCAGTATCCGAATGAGATCGTATTCGGATCACCTGGTGCAACCTGACGAGTAATAACTTGAAGCTGCCGTACAGCGAGATGACTGATGGTAGTAATGCAAGGGCAGGAGCAGGCGCAGAGACACTCACGCACAGTCTCAGGGTCTCACTGGCCAGAAATCATCATGTGTCACTGCGTGTGTGTGTGCGTGCGTGTGCGTGCGTGCGCGTGCGTGTGCGTGCGTGTGTGCGTGTAAGGGTGGGATTGTTTCATGTTCTGGCTTGTTGATAACATACCCAGGCTAAAGATTCAATATGTGTGTGGGTGGATTCTCTTCTTCGGGTGTGTCTGTTTGTCCGAAGCAAGATTATCAGTCATGACTGGGTAATTTATGATTTCCCCTAACGCAGATCTGCCCTCCCTTTCCTCACAGCGCTGTAACCACAGCATGGGTAATATCACTGATAATATCCTGTTTAATACCCGAGTCTGTTTGTGTTTCCTTGCACGCTCCACCCACCCGTCCACTAGATATCACATCCAAAAGCGACTCACACTTTTATGAAATGTGCTCCGCTTCATTCCTTTAATAAACAAAAGCACACTTTTTTTTTTGACCTAACTTAGTAACAAGCAGTAAAAATTAATTAGTGTTTAGAGGTCAGATGTAGAAAAAATAAAAGCGCTTAGTAACTGCTGTTCGCCTTCATCTTTTATTTACACACGCACACACAGACACCTGCCATCGAGTTATTATTATGAATAATGTATTAATATAATTGCCAGAGGTTATAAATAGAAAAGGCAACCAAGAGCCTTTGGGAAATGCACTGTGTATGCAAAGAAAAAAGGAAGGGGGAAAAAAACGCTTCATCATTTATCCACATTGCTGAAATTCTTAATTCTTTATTCCCTTTTTTCGCTTTTGCTTTAGTTGAGTTGTTAGAAAAGGGGAACATTGTGTGATAGCACACGTGTGCAGCAGCTAAAAAAGGTTTTTCTTTTAGATTTTTTTCCCCCTATCAAGCCCTCTTCAGAAGAAAACAGGTCGGCGTGAGTGTTCGTCTGACTCACACATGGCGACGCCCCTCAGTTCCCCTGGATGAGACCCGATGCTCATTTCCCCTCCGTGTTATCCAGGTCCGAATTTCACCATGGCTTTCCTGTTTTCCTGGTGAAAAACATTTTCCGTTCAGTGTCACCGAGTGTGTGCTTTCATGCACATTGAACTCAACATCTGGTTGGATTGAACTGATGAGTGAAAAAAATAATGCTATAATATCTCAAACAGTGTTATGATAAAGCTGTTATCAGCTATTAATTATTTTAACAAAAAGAAATTAGAATTACATGAACATGCAGATGTACAATAAAAACTCAAGGTGAATAAAAAAAAAAAAGTTGAACATTTAAGACCCATTTTCCTTCCATGGTTTAAGGATGAGTTGGCAGCACTGGTACCTACCAGTAGGGTTTGAGTCCCTTCTTGGGTCTTGAGTTCTCCCTGTGCTTTGAGGGTTTCCTTCGGGTTCTTGTAAATGCACTCATCTTGTGCTCTCAGTCTAAATGTACTCAGATTCCACTGAAGGCTTAACTTAAAATGCAAATTATAGATGAAAAATCAAAATATAATTTTAATTAACCTGGGCTCCAAGTTTGTTCCAGGTTTAATACGGTGCCACGGTGCCCACTTAGACAAGCTTGTATGTGAACTCCTGTGCCATGATTAGATCCATCACACAGGTTTGTGCTGCTTCATGTACTGCCCCCTGGTGGACAAACAGCCGGGCATGTCTGAGTCCCGCTTTCATATTCCAGCTCTCAAACACCCCAGAACAAATAAACATACTGTGTTTGTCACAAAGTGGCACAAGGATCTTTTTTTTTTTTTTTTACTGTATGAAGTAGCCAAGTTTCTTTCCATGTAAATGTTCTGTTATTTACCTGGACATTTCAACGAACTGACACTCTTTTTCCCGTCACTTAGAGACACACAAAAGTTTTTTTGTAACCGATCAGCCATGCCATTAAAACCACCCTTATTCCATGAAACCAGTTCTGATCCATCAAGGCATGAACTCCACACACCACGTGAAGGGGTGCTGTGGTATCTGGCATCAAGTCATTAGGTGCTTTAAGTGCTATAAGAAGAAGAAGTTGGGCCTGGATAGCACATGCCACAAATGCTCAGTTGATGATTGGGAGAACACCTTGAAGTCAACACCTTGAACTCTTTGTCATGTTCCTTAAACCAGTCCTAACCTTTTTTTTTTTGCCATGCGACAAGGTGCATTGGCGGCATGGTGGCTTAGTACTTTGCAATCTTCTCTTGCATCTCTTGCTTAGTGTGTTTCCTCCATGTTCTCTGGCTTCCACTCACAGTCCAAAGACATGCATATTAGGCGTTCCCAAATTGCCCATGTGTGTGAATGCTGACCGGAGGTTCTACCCCAGTTGTACAAATGGGAATAAATACAATGGTCAGCATTGGCCTCCACAGTCCCTAGTTGGATGGTTGGCAAGGTGCATGATCCTACTGAAAGAGGTCGCTGCCATTCCTGCTACACTCTTTTCATGAAGGGGTGTACTTGCTATTCATAAAACTACTTCATACCCAGAGCACCCCATAAGACCTGTTATTCAGCCTTCATAATTTGGATCTTGTCAAAGATGCTCAGATCCTTAAGCTTTCTTATTTTTCCTGCTTCCAACACATCAACTTTGAGACCTGACACTTAATATATATATCACCCCTTGACAGGTTCCATTGTAGTGACATAATCAATTTTATTCACTTCACCTGTCAGAGGTTTTAATATCATTTACTCTGCCAGTGATGTCGTATTCTCATTCCTCCCAGCTGCATTATATTTCCAGTGGACTACTAAATAAAAGTTTAGTTGGCGGTGATGGTGGCGATCTTGATGTGCGTTCCTCTCTTTCACTTGCCGTTTTAGATCAGAGATGGTCAACTGCGTGATCAAGTGGCATGTAGATCATTTTAACCAGAGTGCTTCCTGTTAACATAAGAAAAAATTTAAGAAACCCAAAAATATGAAACTCTACTATTCATCCTTTATGACATATTTGCCTTCAGGCTTCCTGACAATCTACAAGTGAGTGGAATAGTTGTGTAAGCATAACTGCCTAACAGAATAATTGAAATCTCTGGCAGCAGACCGTATCAGACCAACAGCACTTTCATTCCTGCAACTCTTTCAATTCCTCAGCATCATGCAGAAGCTCAGAATTAGTCACGACAATCCCCCAGCCGTGGATGTCTAAAGATGTAGAGCTGCCAGTGAGGTTAAATAGCCCTGTCATAAATATGGCTTTTCTGGCTGTAATCCCTCCTGTGGTTAAGTCTGCTGTGTACACAAAGTACACTGAGTGTCTCACACTGCCATCTTTGCCAACAGATTTCCACTCTACAGACAGCCCTGTGCATCCTAAAACATCTAGACTGAAGGCTATCGCATAGTTCCTTCGAGATTCTTGCTTCTGTGATTGACAGGAAAAGAAAGTGTTCACGTTTGACTCCCGGACGTGCATACAGTACTGTACTGTAGCTGTGGCATTGTTGGAAATTGAACTCAAGGTCTCTGGATGATCGGGCGAATGTTTTTGTGCTGTCTTTTGGGTAGGATAGCAAAGCTTTGCTAAGTCTTGAGCCACCCCTCATTCCTTCATAATAAATGAAACAACTTCAGCAGCAACCTCATTTCCCCTCTCATCTGTTCCAGCCACTCAGAATTTCAGCATTATCAGTATACTAATAACCGCCTGATCATCTGTCATCATCTGCACCTGTTTCTCACTGGTTCATGCCTCAACTTAGCATGTTTTTATACGTAAATGATTTCTACACCACTGTGTGGCTTAACAAACATCAAATATTCTCTGAAACTGTTCTGGTACAGGGACTGGACCGACAATGAGAGAACTATTCCGCGAGACTACATTAAAAATACAAGAAAGTCTGGCTCTTCTGGTTCTTTGGAAGCAAAATATGAAGAAATTAGGAGCAAATCAAGACTTTTCATTTGGCTTAAATAGATTTAACCCAGGTTTCTGTCAGAGCTTTGTAGCAGAGGTTAATATTTTCCATGCCACACCAACATTGATTGATTTCCTGTCGTAGCAGTAAGTAAACATTACCCCACCCAAAAGGAGGGTTTTTTATTTATTTTATTATTTATTTTTTTTAATGTCAGCGGTTCAGCTTGGACTACACCGACTGTAGACTTGTTCTGTTTAGGAAAGAAATAACGAAATTCGTAGGAAAGGAAAGGTGTCTCTGGTCAGCAGTCTGCTCCACTTTTAATCAGCAGCTGAGAGAGCTGTGTGGAAGTGTGAGAGCGATAGGGCTGTGAGGATGAGCTCAGCATGGAGACAGTATTTTTAGCAGGTAAGGTAACAAGGCAAAGGCTCCTCTTACTGAACCTCGGAGGACAAAAACGTTTTCTCCATCTCCCATCACACCAGTGCATGATAGCATCGCATCCGAATATACACACATAAAATATAAAACCCATTTTACTGTATATCTCCCCTTCTTATTTAGTAGGTGCCGTCAGATAGAATAAGAATTATTACATTTCCCACAGGTAGGTTTACGGGCCAATTTATTTTGTTTATATCTAGTATCTTTAGATTTTTTTTTCTTTCAAAGTAAAATCCTTTTGCTGGTTTAAAGTTCTTGCAATAGAATAAATAGATATAGATAAAAAAAAAAACAATTTAGGGAGGTTTTAGATTCTGTATATTATACTGATGAAGCTTTGATGAGGGGCGGCAGGGTGGTGTAGTGGTTAGCACTGTCGCCTTGCACCTCCGGGGTTCAATTCCCGTCTCTGTGTGCATGGAGTTTGCATGTTCTCCCTTGTGGGTTTCCTCAGGGTACTCCAGTTTCCTCCCACAGTGTGTGTATGTGTGTGTCCCCTGCGATGGATTGGCACCCCGTCCAGGCTGTACCCCCCCCTCGTGCCCTAAGCCTCCTGAAATAGGCTCCAGGCCCCCGTGACCACGGACCAGTTTTCTGTAAGAAAGTTTTCCCACATACGTAAGAAAGCATAATAAAGTGCATAACACAAACAACATACCATAACGCAGGATCGGTGTGAGCCCCGAGCTTGTTTTCCTATATAGGAGGAGTGATGGGGAACAACCGCACTCTAAATGCAGTCCCTGTTTCCAGTCTGCTCCGTAATTTCGTTTTCATTTTTGTCACTGCAGACTTCACGCTTCACAAAGATAGCTTGTTGGAAATGGAAGCAGGGTTTACAGCGCTTTGTGGCGATTTCAGGATGTTTGAATTTAATTTTGAAGTTGTCTCAGTACTTTTGAGGTTTATCTAGTATACAGTACTTACAGAGCGGGCTTGGAGCATGTGAATCACCTGCTGCGATACACACATAATTTAGGCATAATTTTTTAAATAATTTGATTATATTATTATTTATTATTATTTTTTTTTCTAAGAAGATCCCTAGAGACTTTATGCATTTTAAGCTCGAGTTAGCTTGTAGCATTAGCTTCATTTGATCAGGCATCAAAGCTGATCAGAGAGAAGAGAGAAGTATGGGAAAGAGTTACAGACGGAAGCGAATGGGAGATGATCTGATCTGATACAGTCAATAAGAAATGAAATAGAAAATATACATATTTTTAATTCTTTCTGTGCGGCCCGCTACGAAATCCTTTTTTTTATTTTATTGCACTATACAGTACGTATCCGAGTGCTTTTTGAGAGTCAGAACAATGCTCTCGGCTTCCATGGGCTGCGAACAAGTCCATCCTCCTGTCATCAGGACCACATCCGCCGCCTCGTCTCTCTCTCTCTCTCTCTTCTCGGCTTGGCCTCAGTAATTAGAGACGTACAGCATTCCTTCACCTTCTGCTGCCTTGTTATCTAGCACTCATCACCTTCACACTCGGCTTGCAGCAAGCGTGTTGCATGTCCCCAAAAATAGCTCCTTGTTCTCGTCTCCTGACCCGGCATGTGTCAGCATTGTCTTATTTTATAGGGTAAAAATGGAAAGGTTTGTGCTGGGGCTGTGTTCTCAGGACGCCTCGGGCCTTGTTCACATTCAGGACAAGCCCAAGCCCTGAGGTTGCGTCAATGGAGAGCCTCAATACGGCTTTAATTTCTGACCCGCGCAAAAGACAGAGAGAGAGAGAGAGAGAGAGAGAGAGACATGTTGGAGGTTCTAATTCCCCAGGTGCTCATTAGTTCTCAGGCAACTCTGTATGTGTCTCAGGGAGGACACAGCAACAATACAGCTGCACTAGGCTTTCTCACACACACACACGCACACGCACACACACACACACACACACACAACTGAACAATGCACTTTTCTAATAGGAGATGTGTGTTAGGAGTTATCAAAAAAAAAAATTTTTAAATCTGGCCCTAGTTCTGGTTCGGAAACCCCGGTTTATAACCCAGTGCAGCTTCAGGAGCTGATCTGTAATTGTTTTAACGTGCATTTGTACCAGCGCACCTCAGTGTTAATAAATTTTTATTTCACCCCTCTCTCTGGTCTGATTAATGAAGTGATGAAACGGCTTATTTAAAGTACTGCAAATTTCACTTTGCCTAAGTGTGTAACCTTGAAGTGGCTCTGGATCTCATACACACTTTCAGTTCTGAAAGCTGCTGAAGTCTGCACTAAAACTTTGTGTGTTATTGCTGTGATTCCATGATGGAAAGGTATCAGAACACCAGTGCGTCACAGCCTAGTGTACGCCAGGCTTCACGGCTGAAGAGTTTGAGGTTGTTGATGTGGACCCCAAATTCCGATCAAATAATTCCCCACATCACCCAAAGGATCCGATAACCTCCTGGTGCTAGACAATGCAGCACACATACAGAACATTTCAAATCCGGTCTTGTCTCTGCCAGTTAATAGCAGCAAAGATTTTAATCTTCACCTTCCTTTTTTCCTAGATTACCCCCACAAATACGGCCGAGAGGGAGGCTGTGCGGATCACTCCGTCTTCGAGAGGATGAAGAAGTACCAGGCCTCTGCTGTGGAGACTCCTACCGAGGTCAGTCACATCTCCACACCTCCACATTGAGGAGAGTTAGATTTACATCACCGACACCCAGAGCAGGTTGAGATTAAATACCTTGTATCAGGAGTATGAAATACTGTATAAAACACCGTTTTTTTTTTTTCTTCTATGCTTGACATTCAGAAGGTTGTGTTTCTGATGTGATGTCGCCTGTCGCTTCACCTGACATGTGGTTAGTGAGAACAGAACAGCAGTGATTAAATTACAAAGAGACATCAAGAGCTTTTAAAAGCACCATGCTCTGTTTTGTAGATTCATCTGTTTTTACTTGTGAGCTTTTACAGTACATGTTGGCTTGTTTTGGACAGTCCAGGGAGTAATTGGGGAGTTTTTTTAGGGAGTAATTGGGTGTGGTTGCACATTCCTGCATTTCTCCAGTATACAAGAGCTGTTGCTCAAATATTTAGTGTCCAAAAAGCGTCTGCTTCATGCAGAATAAAAGTCCTACTGAAGACAGTCAAATGGTTATATATATTTGACCTTCCCAGGGTTTTTACTTCATATTGTTCATGTGTTTTTTTTTTTTTGTTTTTTTTTTTGTTGTTTTCTTTTACTTAACGCAGCAAAATGACTTGTTTCGACTCATGGTAAATCAGAGTGTGCATGCACTCAGACATTCTCACTCTTGTTTATACCCGGGGCGATTTACAGGCTCCAGTCCGCCTACAGTACCTATCCTTTATGTTGTTGGCCCCATTCACACAACCGGTTCAAGGCGGGAATATTGTGCTGTCATTACACAGTGGAATTCTGTATGTAAGGAGCGGAGGTGGAATCTGGGGACGTTGTTGAATTGCCTTTAATCCAGGAGCAGAGGTAATGACGGGGCAAGACTAGATGTGTGTGAAGAAGGAGGGACGTGTTGAGACGTGTGATGTGTGCAGCATGCGGTCGTGACGTTTAGACACCAGTAAACAGTTAGCAGGGTTCTGTGTCAATCACAAAATGTTGGGGAAAGTGCAATTTCAAGAGGATCTTATTATTGCCTTTGTAGCATAGCAGATGGGACTGGGATAGCTCAGTAGTTAATGCATTGGATTATAGTTCGGAAGGTCCTAGGTTCAAATCCCATGACTGCCAAGTTGTACCAGTTGGGCCCTTGAGCGAGGCCCTTAACCTTCAACTGCTCAGATGTATAATGAAATACGTAAGTTGCTCTGGATAAGAGCGTCTGCCAAATGGTTAGATGTAGATGTACCAGAACAAAAACAATCATGATTGGGGGTCACTTTAAACACTCTGTGAAGTCGCATTGTAAAAATGGACAGTAGAAATCACAGCTATGTTTAACAGTGAAAGTAAGAGTATTTACACTCACACGCAATGTGATGAGAACTCACAATATCGGGACTAAACAACTGTGTGTCCATAAGAAAACTATTTGTTAGTGAGTGTTATGTAAGTTTTTTTCACGCTTAATGGTCATTCCAGAAAAAGAACAGCCAGCGTGCAGTGGAGGAGGAGGAGCAGATGGGCGGGCCAGTGATCCTGAGGAGCCGCCGGGCCGCTCAGGCCGCGAAAGACACCTGCCAGCTCTTCATCCAAACAGACCATCTCTTCTTCAAATACTACCGTACTAGAGAGGCTGTCATAGCTCAGGTACCGCACCGTCTTACCGCACTTATCGCACCACTAAGGGTTTTATAAAAACGCAGCCAGATCTGCACTTACACTCTGCATTTACTCAGTGTTTTAGCTCCGCGAGTACAGTATGTGAGAAATACTCGCGCAGCTAAATACTGATTTCTAACAACTTTATCATTCAGGATGACTGTAAATTTTCATCGGTTTTACACCTTCACTTTTGATAAAAGTGCTTGCCAAGTGAAAACCCCTTGACATCACAGGGCAGTTTTCTTCATGACATAATCATTTACACTTTTTATGTGTAAGCAGAAACATGGCAAGTTGCAGAGAGAGTAAGAGTCTTTAGACGCTTCAGTCCCCAGACAGCTCGGTGTCGTCTGTGCCCACGGTCTTGTTGTCAGATGTTTGTGACAGATGCACTACACAGATTTCTGCGAAACCCTGTGTGAGTGAGATTAGCCGATTATGAAGCTCTAACAGGGCAACAGAGCAAAATTTTCATTTGTATTTCTTTAATGCATTTTGGCATTAAAGAATCACTTCATTTTCAATAATTAAAAAATAAGTTCTCTATTTACTGCCATTTCTTCATGCAATATGATATTTGCTGATACATATTAGAGAAGAGACTAATCAAATTCGCGGTTCGGATCCAGTCCGAGTGACAGTTCTATGCAGACCCTTATGCTTTTCTGATAAATAAGAATAATTAATATCTGATTGGCCGAGCTCTCTCAGTGGGGAGGGATGAGAGGTACTTGGTGCCCCCACATTAATCACGGCTCTACAGCCAATCAGGGGCGTCTGTGAACTCGTGCAACGGAGGGAGCGGATAGTGCTGTCCTCCGAGTGTGTTACTCCGCCCCCAACGGTGCGTGAGCGAGCAGTTCGAAAAAGATGCAGCCGGCTGGCATCACGTAGTTCGGAGGAACCACGTGATAGTCTTCGGCCCTCCCGGCTGAGTGGTAGTAGTAGCCTTAATGTGGGAGCCCCCTAGTGACGGGGAGGAATTGGACACGACTAAATTAGGGAGAAAAAAAAAAAAGAAGAAGAATTAAAGAATTAATATACCAGTAAACTAGTGCTTTTTCCTTGAGGTGATCATGGCTACAAGCGTCAAAGTCAATCAATGCAATAGTTTACCTCGTGTAGACAGAATGTGTGGTAGAAACAGAACTGAAAGTGCAACAGAGCGTGGCCACTAAGGGATAAAACATGGGCTGTTTGACCTGAGAGCCCAGTATGCCCGAGCAACCACAGGCCTTTACAAATGAAGATTCACTAAAGACTGAATAAAATTGTTGTTTGTATTCCATACAAATACAAGGAATTCTAGCAGAGTTGTGGTTTGGAGGTTGGTGAAATGTCACTTTCGCATGATTTGCTTTTAATCAGAAACATTGATTGTTGAAATAACCGGACATTTTAGGAGCCAAGAATGACGTTTTCAGTGCAAAATACGTTTCACCAATCCAAAGGACAAAGCAGATTTTTATTGTTCCCTCTCTCTCTCTCTCTCTCTCTCTCTCTCTCTCTCTCTCTCTTTCTCTCTCTCGTGTTTGTCTTGCATCTGTCAAAGTTCAAACTGAAAGTTGACAATAAATATTACTTAAATGATATGGGAATTTTAAATTGCTTATTTTTTATAGACTTACAACGACTGCATATACAGAGATATGAATCCTAACACAAACACGAAATTGGGACCTTCTTACATTTTAATTCAGTACCCCCGTCCTAACCCGTCAGACACTTTACAGCACTAGTCAAGACACTTCCACCGTCCAACTCCACCCACTAGACCTCAATAAAGGAATACTGTGTTTTCCACAGTCTCTCTCTCTATTGTACAGACTGCTGTTTTTGTCCCAACAGATCTCCAGTCACGTCATGGCCATTGACACAATCTATAAGAAAACAGACTTCCAGGGAATCTCCAACATCAGCTTCATGGTCAAGAGGATACGGGTATGTGTGTGTGTTTCTTTCAGCTTTCACACGGAGGTCTGTGTCAGTTAGCGGCTAATCTACAGTAAGAGCCAGAGAACTAATGACTATATCCAACATGCGGATGCTTTTAATCAAAAACATTGTGTTGAAATCACCGGACATTTTAGGACACATGGTAGAATAAAATCTATTCAAAAGACTGACGTTTTCAGTGCAAAATACAGTATGTTTCACCAATCCAAAGGACAAAGCAGATTTTTATTGTTCTCTTTCTCTCTCTGTGTTTCTGTTCAATTTAAGTTCAACGTTCAAATTTAAGAAATCTGTCTAAAAAAGAATATATTTTCTGTACAAGCTGTAACCACGTTTTTTGGTCCCTGCGTGTGGTTTCTCCGTCATCTCCTCTTTCAGATTAACACCACAAATGACGAGGTGGAGAAAACAAACCCGTTCCGATTCCCCAACATCGGTGTAGAGAAGTTTCTGGAGCTGAATTCAGAGCAGAACCATGACGAATTCTGCCTGGCTTACGTCTTCACCGACCGAGACTTCGACGACGGAGTTCTGGGATTAGCCTGGGTTGGAGCTCCTTCAGGTGCACACACACACACACACACACACACACACACACACACACACACACACACACACACACACACACACACCTAGCTATCTTTTTACACTTGCATAGTGCTGATTCAGGGAGCTAGCAGAGCATATTAAGAACTGAGTCACATTTCCACTAGATTTGGACATGGCTTCATTTATTTTTTATTTATTTTTTTTAATTTTTTTACACCAAGAGCTGTAAAAACAGCTTACAGCTGTAAGAGCACATTTTACTATCTAAACCTAAATGTTTTGTGTCTATACAAAGCAAAAATATGTTTGTCATTGACCAGGATTACTCATAAGCCAGTTTGTGTACAGTGTTTGTATCGATTTAAAATTCACTTCAGTTTTATTTATATATCGCTTTTAACAATGATCATGATTGAAATGCAGTATTAAAGTGTTTCTCTATTCGCATTCGACCATACACAGTGCGATATGCAAAGAAACGTCTCATATATCTCAACGTCTGTGACCTAAAATGGAAAGATAGAATCGAATGGAAAGATTTCACTGCAATCAAAGGACAATTGCACCAGAAGAATAGAATTTGCAATAAAATGTAAATATTTTTTTAAATTAAGAAAAAAAAATTATTTTAATTTTATTTTTAATGTGTACATTAAATTAAAAAAAATTTATATTTAATGTACACATTTTTCAGATTTATAAAAGTTACAAATAAAATAGAATTAAAATATAAATATATATAAATCAATCATAGAACATGCAAAATGTAAGAATATAAAAATAAATAAGAGTAAATATATGGCGTGTGGTTATGACAACAGTATCAGTATGATTGGAACATGATGTATGAAATTAAATCTGTGCATGTCAGCAGCAGCACTATTAAGTTACTAAGTCACTATAAATCTATTTGTTATGCACCTTAAAGAAACAGAGGTGTATCACTAGCAAACAATGCAAAAATCGATATTTTTTAAATGAGATATCTATTTATTAGGGATGAGAATCTCCAGGGACTTCCCAATAATATGTTATCATGATACCTAGTGTTGATTCGATTTGTATTGCCATTCTATTTATCCTTAAGTATTAATTAATTAATTTATTTATTTATTTTCTTTCAGATTTTGTTACAGTACCAAACAAACTTGGTCAGTAATTTGCTCTCACTACATACGATGCTGTGCTGTGTAAATAGTTTAGATCACACCACCTGCAGGAGTGTAGAGGAACAGCAGCATTTTTACACTTCGAATGCAAACGTCTATACATTTGAAATTGGACTTGAAAAAATCTCTTTTGGAGTCGAGATATTCATTGCAAAATATTCTTTTAAATTTGGAACATAAATACTATTGCCATGTGATGACACATCGAAAGAAGAAGATTTTTATCTAGGACAATGGGGTGGACCAGAAAAAAGGCCTAAAGACCAGCCGTTTTTTTTTTTTTTTTTGGTTTAAGATTAAACACCAAAACCAGAACTAAAGATTTAGCATGTGCACTGAATCTTCCTGCCCCGTCTGGGACGCCGTGTCTGGTTGTGGGTCACTGCTCAGAAAGCTAGAGCTGTTAATCTATAATGAGATCTTTCTGTTCTGTGAGTTTGAGGTGAGGAAGAGGAGGCCGTGATGAAGGCCAAGATGAGGTGCATGTCGTGCGGTTGAGTATCACTGCTATATAGAGCAAGCGTGGCCTCCATTAACCTGCACTCATGCTGATACAATCTCTGTCTTAACCTGTCACAGTTCTGATTGTGTGTGTGTGTGTTATGAGACTACAGGCTCTTTAGGCTTTTAATAGGGTTCTAAGAAATTCAGCACATTGCAAAGAAATGTAATGATCTATTCAGGGACATTACTATTGTTCTTGTACTTATTTTTTCCCAAACAATACCCGTCTTGCTCAGAAGAAAGAGTAGAAGAACCCGTTTTGAGCACTCGAGTAAACGCAAATCAGTGATGGGATTCAAACTGCACTCTGGTCAGTGAGCTTCTGCCCTGAAAGGCTGTGTAAACTCAGACTCGCTGTCTATATGCAGGGAATGTAGTGTATGAAGTTTTTCTTTTTTTTTCATTTGGTAATGGTATGTTTTTCAGTTTTTGAATATTTAAAGTGTAGATTGGTCAGTGCATGTCTACAGATATCAGACTAAATATGGATAACGTAAAAAATATCCTGTGGCTTGTCAGGTACCAGATCTCAATCCATCAGTGGTCCATAAGTTGTTTGGAGCAAAGATTTAGACCACCATCATCATCATCAAATCCCCAGCAGAGGGAATGTTGTTAATAAAATCTATGCCCAGACACACTGATGCTGTTCTGGTGGTGCCTGAAGGACTTGTATAGTTTTCTTCTTTAATTTATCACCCGTGTGTCTGTGCGTATAAATGTTATAACAAAAATAACAGTAATACTATAAATGTTTTTCATTATTTCAGGAAGCTCTGGTGGGATTTGTGAGAAGAGTAAGCTCTACTCCGATGGCAAGAGGAAATCCCTCAACACCGGCATCATCACTGTTCAGAACTACGGCAGCCATGTTCCCCCTAAAGTGTCCCACATCACCTTCGCCCATGAGGTCGGACACAACTTCGGCTCCCCTGTGAGTACCAGCCGCGGTTTATAAGTACAATTCAGGAACCTAAAGGGCTGTGTAATGGCCCTAGCAACCAACAAGTCATGTGTGTAGTTTCTCACATTCTTGTGGATGTACAGTACTGGAGTCACCCTTGATTTCTTATGTCATATTTTGCTTTCAAAGAGTCTGAATTTTTTTTTTTTTTATGCATTCTTGAGCAGATAGTTCTCCAGGCATCCAGAAATACTTTTTAGCTCACATTTTAATAATTTAAGCATTAAAAAAAATCTTTTATCAATATTTCAAAACATAAGTATTAATAACAAACTCATACGATTCATTCCACAACCCAAAAATATTCATATAAAAATAATCAATTAATTAATTATTAAACAAAATATAAAGTAAAAAACCTGCACTTTACCTTTGAAAAGAATACAGCCACACCTCCGCACGAGCACACACACCCCTCCACGCAAGCACACACACACACACACCTCCATGCAAGCACACATACCCCTCTGCGCAATCGCACACCCCTCTGCTCGAGCGTACACGCACACATACACACATCTGCGCAATCACAAACACACACACACCTCCGTGCAAGCACACACACATACAAACACTAAATAAAAGAGTGTGAACACGTTACTGTCAGCGTCAAAACAAGAAGTGCAAGCATGCCACATGAGACTCGATGATATTTGGCATTCTTATATACATCAAGACTCGCTTTTTTATCAAGACAAAATGTTTAAAAAATTTTGCTCGCAAACCAGATTACTCACAATCTGAGGTTCCACTGTATATTTTTTGCATTATTTAGACAGAATAAAAATCTGGCTGATCACTTGTAGCTTGGTGCCCTATTGCTTTGCGCTTTCTCTGAAATTGTGACTTCATGTCGCACACATTTATAGAACTTGAGCAGTCATCTGTCAGTTTGTGGCTTACCATTATGAATGTAGTATGAGGGAAAAGTTTCACAACTAAGCATCACAACTAAGTCTAATTACAAGCATTTATTATTTACCTGTCGACTAGAAACAATCAACTACTCTCCTAATTTATATTCTACTCGTTTTGTTCTAGTGTAAACGCTATGTCTTTAATTCTTGCCTTCACTTTATTTGCAGCATGACTCCGGCAGTGAGTGTACTCCTGGAGAGTCAAAGAGCTCTGACATGAAGGAAAATGGGAACTACATCATGTATGCCAGAGCCACATCCGGAGACAAGTTAAACAACAACAAGTTCTCCATCTGCAGCATCCGCAACATCAGCCAGGTGTTGGATAAAAAGAGAGGCCAGTGTTTTGTTGGTAAGAGCTTTCTGCACTTTCTGCCAGTGTCTCCACTCATCTAACTGGGCTCATTTAAAGGGAACAGATTAATCATACAAAATGTTATTAGTCAGCCACGTTTGTGTGCAGTCTACTGTTGTAGCTCTGACAGTGATACAGCAAACATGTTATATAGGCGTACATGGTGTTCTTTTAAATAATATGCCACTACCTTATCTTTCAAAGCTTTGCTAAGAATAGTCTCTTTATATTTCCTCCTCTCCTCAGAGTCTGGGCAGCCCATCTGTGGGAACGGTTTAGTGGAAGGTAAAGAAGAAGAGTGTGACTGTGGATACAATGATCAGTGTAAAGACACGTGCTGTTACAGCGCCAATGAGCCAGACGGCAAGAGGTGCAAACTAAAGCCTGGGGCCAAGTGCAGGTATGTGCTGAGACTGGACTGCCCACTGCGTTCAGCTTTCATGAATGCTCATAAGCTCATAGAATGCCCTGCATGACTGTATTGCACCCATTTCATTAGCAACCCCACATATTGTACAAGTTAAAGCTCAGTGTGCTCACTCAGCCACATGGTATGGTTGCTCATAATTAAGCAGAATAGAAAGTTTTAGCTAACGTACGGTTGATATTTACATACACTTCAGAAGAAAAACACAAAACCTTTTTTTCCTTTACTGTCAAACATTAAATCTGAGTAAAAGTTTTCTGTTTCAGATCAATACATTTTTTGCATTTGTTAAATGTCAAAATCCAGCGAGGGAGAATTTTAATACTAATACACTTGTATAATTAAATTTTTATTACTTTCATCAGTCAAAATTTTAAATACACTTCCTTAGTATTTGGTAGAATTGCCTCGAAACTTTTTCACTTGCGCCAAACGTTTCAGGTATCCTTATACAAGCTTCCTACAATAGTTTGCTGGAATTTTGGTCCACTCTTCTTGACAGAACTGGTGTAACTGGGTCAGATTTGGAGGTAGGCTTGGGGTCATTGTCCATTTGGAGCTTTAACTTCCTGGCTGATGTCTACAGATGTTGCTTCAATATATCCATAATTTTCTTTTCTCATGGTGGCATCTATTTTGAGAAGTGCACCAGTTCCTTCTGCAGCAAAGCAGCCCCACGACATTATACTATCATCCCCATTGTTCACAGTTGGGATGGTGTTCTGAGGCTTCAAAGATTTGCCCTTTATCCTGTAAATATACTGTTTATCATTATGGGCGAACAGTTACATTTTTGTTTCATCAGACCACAGGACATGCCTCCAGAAATTAAGATTTTGGTCCCCGTGTGCGGTTCCAAACTGTAGTCTGGCTTTTTTTATGGTGGTTTTGAAGTAATGGCTTTCTCCTCCCAGAGTAACCTTTCAGTTTCTCATGGTGGTACAGGAGTTGTTTTACTGTGGATAATGACACTGTCTTACCAGTTTCAGCCAGCATCTTCATAAGATATTTGCTTTTGTCCTGGGTTGATTCGCACATTTCGCACATTCGCACACCAAAAAAACGTTCCTCTCTGTGACTCAGAATCCGCCTCCTTCATGAACAGTATGATGGTTGTACATTCCCATGTTTTTTATACTTGCGTATTATTGACTGAACAGATGAATGTGGGACCTTCAGGCATCTGGAAATTGCAGGTGCACACTTGTGGAGGACCATAATTCCTTTCCTGATGTCTTGGGTTGATTTCTCTTGATTTGCCCATGATATATTTTTTGCATTAAAGAAAAAAAAATTCCAAGTGTATATAAATATCTGGTTTCAACTGTAAATTGTAAATAAATTAACTAAAATTCATGTTAATATTCTTACTAAAAAGTATTAATGTATTAATACAGACAAGGGATATACATTGTAGCTTAACGTATGGGGGGAAAATGACATTCAGTGTTTTATTGAAATTCTCAAAGTTGTTTTATATTATTCAAATAATCTACTGTATATATTTATATTTTATTCAATGACATTCCTATACAACAATCAATATTTAGTATTAAGTCCTTTATTTTCAAAAGCTGTTGGATTCATCAAAAAGATGTCTGCAGCACTCTGCTGTTACTCTCTCAATCCATGCCTGCTTGGTTGCTTCTTGAAGATCATGTACAGAAATCTGCTTCAGAAGTCTGCTCTAATTT
Organism: Clarias macrocephalus; assembly: GCA_011419295.1. Taxonomy (NCBI): domain Eukaryota; kingdom Metazoa; phylum Chordata; class Actinopteri; order Siluriformes; family Clariidae; genus Clarias; species Clarias macrocephalus. The sequence goes on along the minus strand of JAAGKR010000301.1, from coordinate 109,525 downwards.
TTAGTAATTTTTGTTCAGAGGTGGCTTCAGAAAGTAAAAGTCCTGACATGTATTTGTTCGATCCATTAACTAAATCAGCTGATTCTAAGAAGCACAACACTTCAGCCAGATGGGGTCAAACTACTTATTGATATCACCTGTTTTGTGCACCTGTTAGGTGTTAACTATAATACTGTACATGGATTGCATATACTGTATGTTATGGTGTCTTAATACTGTTAGCCAGATCTGTAAGTAGAAATCTTCTCGTTCACATTACCAGCCTGAAGTGACTCCATTCCATTTTTTTTCCCTTTATGTGACACGGATCTGATTTAGTTCGGGCTGTCTGAATGTAAAAAAATCTGTTGTTTGTCAGATCAGACCCGAGTCATGTGTCCACATTAGAGTAAGATAAATGCCACTTATAATTATGAATGTGAACCCTCATGACATGCACGTGTATGTGTGTGTGTGTGTATGTGTGTGTATGTGTGTGTATGTGTGTGTATGTGTGTGTATGTGTGTGTATGTGTGTGTATGTTGTGTTTGTGTGTGTTTGTGTGTGTTTGTGTGTGTTTGTGTGTGTTTGTGTGTGTATGTGTGTGTATGTGTGTGTTTGTGTGTGTATGTGTGTGTATGTGTGTGTGTGTGTGTGTATGTGTGTGTATGTGTGTGTATGTGTGTGTGTGTGTATGTGTGTATGTGTGTATGTGTGTGTGTGTGTGCGCGCACAAATTGCACTTCAGGGAGCTTGGATTATTTGTGCTACTCTCTGTGTGCACTGACTAAGTGTGTACTTTGTCAATGCATTGTCACTTTGCTCAGCTAGTCTTCCACTGTATACAGACTTGTAAGGGCCAAATAGCATTGTGTTCTCTCAGACTTTGTCTATTTCACAAAGCCTTGTGGACACTTTTTGTTGTATTGCCTGGCTGTGACATAACTCAGACCTCACTATCACACAGCCATACTTCCATGAAGTTTAATTTCATCCATGTATTAATTCATTCAGTCATTCATCCATTTATTAATTTATGCATTCATTACTGTGTGTTTCTTTGCTCATATACTTCATTGTTGTGTGTGTACATTTATTTAATCAGGTCATTCCCTCTTTTTTTTATTTTCTGTTACAGTCCCAGTCAGGGTCCATGCTGTACAGCTCAGTGTGAGTTTAAGGGCCGGGATGAGACGTGTAGGAACGTGTCTGAGTGCGCTCTTCAGGGCATGTGCAATGGTTACAACGCATCTTGTCCCGCTTCTACGCCGAAGGCAAATTTAACAGCATGCAATCAAGATACACAAGTCTGCATCAATGGGGTATGAACTGACTTTCTGTATTTATGAAAGTATCTCTATTTTAGCGTTTGTGATGGGATGGGTGGGGGTTTAAATATAGCTGATAATTTGACAGTAATTCCAGACTTGATTCCTACATCATACTCTTAGATCTAGCCCTCTGTGTCTTCCCTTCCCTTTTTTCAGATCTGCACTGGCTCCATATGTGCACGCTTCGGGCTGGAGATATGCACATGTGCAAGTGAAGATGGAAAGGATGAGACAGAGTTGTGCCATGTTTGCTGCATGAGGAAGAGTAAGAACATACACGTACATGCATACATTGATCAGCGATAATATCAAAAAGACTGCCAAGTAAATTACATAAAGTGATTAGCCCATATTTCTATAATCTAGAAAATAAATCCAAACTTGTGTTCAAACCTTTGGTTGATGTTTTACACAAACATTTTAATGAAATAAAATAACAAAATTATTATTATAATTTTACACAAAATTATTGTTAGAATTTTATAAGGTTTGAAATGGTGGTTTTAAACCAGAAAAGGGGAATAAGCAAGCAGTTGGGATGAGGCACATTACTACAGTTTTGACAAAGCACATACTACCATGAATAGTCTTTGCTTCCTGTGTGTTATTTTTACGTCTACACCTACATCTGTACACAGATGAGCCCGGCACATGCAAGAGTACAGCCTCTGCAGAATGGGAAAATCATTTCCACAGGAAGGTTCGCACCCTGCAGCCCGGATCTCCCTGTAATGACTTTAAAGGCTACTGTGATGTATTTATGAAGTGCAGGTTGGTGGATGCTGATGGGCCACTGGCCAGACTCAAAAAGGCTATTTTTAACCCTGAGCTTTATGAGACAATTGCTGAGTGGATAGTGGTAAGTGCAACTTTCTATATTGTCTCTCAGTGATGCGGTGTGTGAGATATGGTTACTTCTGTGAGAATGTTTAATATTTTCCTATATATACATTACAGGCTTACTGGTGGGCTGTGCTGTTGATGGGTATTGCTCTTATCTTGTTGATGGCTGGATTCATTAAGATCTGCAGTGTTCACACGCCAAGCAGCAACCCCAAACTACCCCCACCAAAACCATTGCCAGGTAATTCACCAGCCAAACTGCCCATCACAAACCACTACTAGGTAATATACTCAATTACCCTGCTCCCCCAAACCACTACCAGGTAATATACTCAATTACCCTGCCTTTTCCCAAACCACTACTAGGTAGTATACTTAATTACCCTGCCTACCCAAACCACTTCCAGGGTAATTGAGTAATACACGCAATTACCCTTCTCCCAAACCACTGCCAGGTAATATACCTAACTGCCCTATGCCTACCAAACCACTACCAGGTAATATACTCATTTACCATGCTCCCCCAAACCACTGCCAGGTAATATACTCAATTATCCTGCCCGTCCCAAATGATTAACAGGTAATATACTGAATTATACTGCCCTCCCAAACCACTACCAGATAATGTACTCAATTACGTTTCTTGCCTGCCTTGGGCAAGGCCCGGGTTTGATTCCCACCCTATGCCCAAACGTCAGCCAATGGATTGCCTGCCAGTCCCAAGCCCGGATAAAATGGGAGGGTTGCGTCAGGAAGGGCACCCGGCATGAAACCTGTGCCAAGTTGTTATGTGGACCAGATGGTCCGCTACGGTGACTCCTCGACGGGTCCAGCCAAAAAACTAACAACAACCCTGCCTCTCCCAAACCACTATCAGGTAATGTACTCAATTACCCTGCCCCTCCCAGACCACTGCTAGGTAATATACTCAATTGCTATGCTTCTCAAACCACTGCCAGCTGACATTATTGATTATCCTGCGACTCCCAAACCACTGCTAGGTGATATATACTTAATTACCCTGCATTTCCCAAAACATTAAAAAGTAATATACTTAATTACCCTGCTTCTCCCAAAACATTTTCAGGTAATATACTCAATTACCATACCCGTGCCAAACCATTACCAGGTAATATACTCAATTATCTTTCCCGTCTCAAACCACTGCTAGGTAATATTTTCATTTACCCTGCTCCTCCCAAACCATTACCATGTCATATACTCAATTACCCTTCTACTTCCAAACCATTACCACGTAGTTTACTCAATTATCCTGCCCCTCTCAAACCATTACTAGGCAATATACTCGATTACCTTTCCCTTCCCAAACCACTACCAGTTAATATACTCAATTATACTTTCCTTCCCAAACCATTACCAGGCAATGTACTCAATTACCTTTCCCTTGCTAAACCACTACCAGGTAATAGACTCAATTATCCTGCCCGTCCTAAACTATTACCAAGTAATATTCCCAATTACCCTGCGCCTCCCAAATCACTACCAGCTTCTCTACTGTAGAACATCAGATTAATTCTAAAGTCACTTCTGATCTTTTGGCCTAAAATTACTTCCTCTGTAAATCACAGCCAAGTCATCCTACTCCATGGTGCCGCTCTATGCCCCAGTGGAGTAAAAAATGGCAAGACAAGTGAATTGAATAATTGAAAATGGCTTTTGTTTTCTAACTGCTCTCTCACCATCAGTAATACTCTTAGAGTCAGCACCCTCCTCATCTTTCCATTTCACTTTCCTCCATTTATATGAAAATTGAAGAGCACTTTTGAGTTTTAGACTCTCATTGTAACACAGGGGATATGGAGCCACTGAGGACTTGTTGTGTCTTCCCTTCTTTTCTATTTTTTTTTTTTTTACCTTATTCCCCTTACCTTACTTCCCTCTGGACTGTTTCCCTCTGCTTCATATTCTTTATTTGCCTTTTTCTCTCCCTACCACTAGCTGTGTCTTGCTATTGATTCTCATTTCTATGGATACCTTTAAAAGTCTATAAAAAATTAATTGAAATTGTGGTGCAGCTCTGTTAAAATAAGTGAATGAGGCTGTTTCAAACAGGAAGTGCAGCACCGTTTCAGACAAGACCTTTAATCTGATAAAGTACTATGGCTCTGTTTCGGTAAGGACATGCAGCTGTTGACAAGGGCGTGTCTATTTTTTTTGTTAGGGAGTGTGAATCAGTTTCTATCAGGATGTGCAGTCAGGAACTTCAACTCTTGTTGAGCATGGTATTGCAATGTGGTCACAGTCTTTGGTCTTTAGAAAGCCATGTTTGTTTGTAGATCCGAGTTTCTGTAGCAACCTGGTGTTTGACCTTTGCTCAAATCATAATTTCTCTCTCCTCCTCATCTCTCGTTCTGTAGGTACACTGAAGAGGAGAAGAGCTCAGGGTCAGAGTTCTCAGCCTGCGCACCATCGCCAGCCCAGAGAGATCTATCAGATGGGACAGATGCGCCGCTAAGCTCCGCAGTCTGCCTTGGTTCTTCCTAGTGCCTACAACAGGAAACACTTTACTCCAAAGAGTTACTGAACCAATCAATTAACCCCATTCACAGGCTTAAAGAACTGGTGAAAGGAAACACATCTCCCACAAGAAACTTCAAACAAACTACTCTGTATCACTGTTATGTGTTCTGACGGGAATATGATCTTTTTTTAGTATGTTTGTTTGAATCTCTCTACAAGCAGAGTGCGTCACATTTTTTTGGTCTTTCTCCACGTTTAAGTCTCTTTTTTTCCTTCACCTGAATTTTTCCCAAATACTGCCATGCCATCTTGCGGATATGATATGATATGATGGGGATGTGCAGAGGTTCTGTGTTCCAGCAAGCCAAAGCTAGAGAAGCAAGAGCTCCGTCTGCATAGACTCTTTTGCCAGAGTAAGTAGAAAAATCCCCAATTAAAAAGTGGAAGTATACAAAAGCAAGCTTTTTTTTTAAGTAAACATTCTTTCTTTTTCTCTTTTTTCACTTGTACAGTTTTTCACAAAATGCCCCCCCCCAGTGTATCTTATGATTGTGGTTTTCCTTCTGATAAATACAACTTAATTACTTTTTTTGACTGACACTCAGGACAAATTAAAAAGCCTAGAGCGTTGTGAGTCTGAGGGGTGAATGAAAAGCGGCTAATGGTTCTTGGTGATGATTTTTTTTTTCTTCCCAGCTGCACGTCCTTCTTTTATTGTATAACCGAGACTGAGTATTGTTCTTGTTGTAAGTCAGATTCATTCTGATCTCATGCATTGCTTGCATTTGAAGAGTTGCATAGTTTAGCTTGAGTGAAATGTGAAAATCCTGAGAATGGGCGCAAGAGAGAAAATTAGACTTGTTGATTGTGTTAGCTTTTGGTGAATGGCCTTATTTCACATACATTCAGCTGTGAACGATTGTGAGAAGTGTGCTGTGTGTTTGTGTGTTTTCTTTCTGCCATGTCCTATTTGGAGTGTTGAGCTCATGTCAGCTATAGGATCCACCACTATTCGAAATGTTGTACACCTGACTAGGAATTTTCTGTGGCATGATTACGGTCAAAGCCCTTATTGCTATGGGAACAGCTGCTAACTGATGCTGTTGGGAGAATTTTGGACGTCAAGAAACATATGTAAAAAAAACTAGGAGGGCTTTTGAGTTCATGTTGTGGTTTCTACATGACCACTTTCCGTATCGGAGCAAATACAGAAAGTTAATTCAGGAAGTAAACCAAGTAGAATCTGTAAGTAGTATCTGTTAGTAGTGGAACTGCATTTAAAGGTTGGTTTGGTAAGATTTCCTCCTATTTATACATGAGTCGTTGATAAAATAATGATATCCTTAAGCTCTGTTCCATAACCACAGAATTCTGGTGGGCGATTTTTGCTAGCGAAATATACATTTCTTTGTGGTGGAAAAGTGACATTTCGAGATTAAGGATGGACTTGGAAACCACCAACACCTTGTTGGAGTAGAAGGGCTATAACTACCTTTGATTTTTTTTATTCTGTTCCACTCATGCTATACACGATGAGCAAAAACCATCAGAATTTCTTCCTTCAGCACATGCAGTCCAAAACTTATTCTTTTCTGTAAACACTTTCTGCTCTACCTGAGCCTCCTACAGGGTCGTCGTATATGTACATATTTCCTGCGTTGATTTGCTGAGGCACTTCAAAAGAAAATGTGTTATATTCTGTCTATAATAAAATATAGTACAAATTTTAAAAAATACAAGATATTTAAATAAAATTAGTTTTTCCTGTTGGACTTTCTGTTTGTCCATGCAACACATTTATCAAGTTCTTCAGGTGCTCTCTGTAGCAGTAGAGTCCTCACTCACAGATCCTGTGCACTCCAAGGTCCTCCCTTCGGGCATGTTTATCAGTGGGCAGGTCATATAATGACCTTTTTTACGAACCTGAAGTATGCCGTTATTCTGCTTGCCCTTATTCTACGAGTGTGCCCTCATTCCATGTTGCCAAACGGTGGTTGGTGGTAGCGTTTTTGCTTTAACTTAGAGACTCTGATCTTACTTAATCGCTCTTATTCTTCTGTGGTAAAGTGGTGTGGGTGGGGTTTGGGGGGCTTTTAATCCAAACATGTCTTTTATTTCAGGTCTTGCTTTAAACATATAATAGGAATGTGCACTGATATGGATGTGAAATGTGTGGAATTTGAATGATAAAGAAATATGTCCAATACTACTGTTTGATTTTAATAGCCGCTGTGTTTTATACAGTACCCTTTCTTTCATTTTTCTTTTTTCATGATACCCATTTTCTTTCCCTTTCATTTGTGCTCAGTTTGAAAACTTTTTACTAAAATTGCAAAAAGTATTGTGCAAAGTTATGTAATTTTTTGAAGTACTTGAAACGCAGTAATAAAAATAGATTTGGTCAATTTCTCGATCCACAGTTTATTCACATTAATAAAAACAGACATGAAACACATTTCAGAGACCTGTTTCTTCACAATTTTTTATTTGCCTCTTGAAAACAAATTCTGTATTTGCTGTTAGGTTTTAAACATTCGTTTAAAAAATTCATTAGGTAGATGTAAACCTGTAGTTATTTTTTACAGATTACAAACATTAGGTTATATAAACTGTATCGCCATAACATTAGACCACCTATGCTGGTCCCTTGTACCGGGGCGTTCATCTGGAGGATGTTCTGTGGTGTCTGGCACCAGGACGTTGGCAGCGCTGGGTGCTATGGGTTGCGGGGTGGGGCCTTTGCGGATGAGAATTTTTGTTTGGTGTGTCCTATATGTGCTCAACCAGATTGGGATCTGGGGAGTTTGGAGGCTGGGTCATCGCCCTTGGGCTCTTTGCCTGCTGGGCCCCGTGCGTGACAGCCTGCAGTACACTCGGTGTTCTGGTGCGTTTCTGCCATGGCCAGCATTGACCTTTTTGCAAATATGTGCTGACTTGGCTTTTTCGTGTGATCAGGCAGGAAGGGCTGGTCTTAGGTGCCCATGATTCTGTCACCGGTTCACTTGTATATACAATAATTGATAATCAATGTTAATCAGACCATGTAATCATTGATTCACTTACACTGGCATCTCATTATCTGCTTGTTTTTCAACCACATTTCTTTCTCCAAAGATGCTGCTGCTGCATCAAGTAATAAAAGTGCTGTTCTGACTGGAATTTTCAATACTTCATCTCTGGAGTCAGGTCCAGTGAGGTAGAACATTAGTTTGGCTGTGAAAAGGCTGGCTCTGAAAGTTTTATTTTTGTATTTATATATATATATATATATTTTTTTTTTTGAAACTGCTGAAATGCTGAACCTTGGTGGCCTCAATATATAACATTTTTATTAAAGCTATTTGTGGCATTTGTTGATGTAGGATTCTGAATAGGTAATTGAATGTAATGCTTTTTCTTTATTGATTCTTATGCCTGGGGAAATCCCATGAGATTATGACTGAGAAGAGCTGATGAGGATGAGGGCTGTGTTAAAAACTGCATACTAATCAAAATAGTATTTCATCAACTTTCCTTCTGTGGATGGAAAAAGATGGTAGATATAAACAAGCAAGTCAGAAACATCTCTTGGATGCATTTCTAAACAACTGAAGATTCCAAGGTCAGTTCAAACATTTGTACATCTATATATAGTTATTTGAAGGCATAGCCAAGATCTGGAAGAAATGTCATCCTCAGCTGTGAGGAACCCAAGACACTCCTGGGACAGCAGTGTCACTGTCTATGGTCAAGAAAGTTTAACATGAAGTGATAGTCTGCCATTAAAGAAAAAAGGTTTGCTTCAAAAAAAAAAACTTCACACTCGATTAAAGGTAATCATTTGCATCTGACCACCTGGATTTAAAAAAAAAAAAAGCTTTCTCAAGGAAAGTTCTGACCAGATATGGGTTTAATTGAGTGAAGATAAGGTATTTATCTCCAAGAACACTGTACCAAACTGTTAAGCATGGTGGCGGTAGCATCATGATTTTGGGCTTGAAGGAGGGGTCCTCATGGAGGAATACCTGAGAATTCTTCATTACAGTCTTAAATGCTTGCAGTTTTGACCGTGTGTTGATTTCAGGAAACTCAAAGTTTTATTTAAAAAATCCATATAGTTTTACTACATAGCCCTTGTGTTTAGTCATTTTCTTTGGTCATTTTAATAAAAAATATATATAATATATTTTTATATAATAAAGAGTGAAGAAGAGGGAATAACTACCTCCTTTACAATGGTAAGTATATAATATTTGTCTGTTGAAGAGACTCTATCCTTAAAATTCTAAACAAGTGTTTAACGTCCTGCTGAAGAAGCTGTGATCAGTGTATGCTAGTGTAGACAAGAAGAGGCTAGTGTATGCTCTATCTCCAGCTGAAGTGTGCCTTGAAATACTATTTCCAAATTATGTCCATCCAACAGCCTTTCAAAACTGGACATGGGCACTTTTCCACCCCATATCCTCACCAACATCTAACCCTAACACTAACCCTAACATCACTATAAGTCACTTGGACAACCGATGTTATAAAGAATCCTGAACCGAATTTTCAAGGATGTTGCCTTTAAATTGGGGAATTTGTCGTTTCGCATATATTTAAACTGATGTTTCCAACTAATTAATGATTTATCTACTGTATGATCAATTCCTTCTCGCAAACATCTTTTAATAAATTTTTCTGCTTCCTAAATTCCTCTGTAGACTTATTTTTTATATATGTACCTGCTTTTATATTATCTTTTGACATATTCTATAAGCATGAGCATCAGTGTGTCTCCTTTATCAGTACTTTACAGTATCTCACCAAAGTAAGTACACCCCTCACATTTCAGCAACCACTTAATTATGTTCTCAAGAGACAATACTATAGAAATGATAATTGGATATATACGTTAATGTGCAGCTTGTATAGCAGTACAGAATTACTGTCCTCTAACAGTAACTCAATATGCAGACTTTATTGTCTAAATACAGTAACTGGCCACGAAAATGAGCACATCCTAAGTGGGAAAAAAAAAGTGTTAAACCATTGTTATCTTAATCCTCCTGGGCATGGAGCTGCTGGGATCCTCTTCCTTTCCTCCATAATGATATCATGGAGCTGCTGGATGTTAGACACATGGTGCTTCGCCACCTTGTGCTTGAGGACGTCTCACAGGTGCTCGATAGGGTTCAGGTCTGGAGACTTGGCAACTTCATCACCTTCAGCTTCATCAACAATGCAGTTGTCATCTTGACGTGTCTTTGGGGTTGTTATCATGTTGGAAAACTGCAGTTTGGCCCGTTTTTTTTTCTAAGGGAGGGCAGCATACTGTATTCTGCTTCAGAATGTCACGGTATTGTTTGCGAGCTCACTTGTGAGCCAGGCTTTCTTCTGGGATGACGGCCATGCAAATCAACTTGTTGCAGAGTTCGGCGTATGGTCTGAGCACTGACAAGCTGACCTCCCGCTTCTGCAACCTCTAAAGCAATCAGTTTTTTAAAGCCAGCTCCTGCACCTGTCATGGAAAAAACGTCTGTATAACCCTGGCCACTGCACTGTAACTCAGTTTCAGGGTGTTACAGATCTTCTTGTCACCTAACCCATCTTTGTGAAGATGTAACTATTCTGTTTCTCAAATCCTCTGAGAGTTCTTTGCCGTGAGGTGCCATGTTGGTCGTCCAGTGATCAGTATGAGTGAATTAAAGCATTAAAGAATTAAAGCAACATATTTTAAATGCTCTAATACAAGATACACACATTTGTTTGGTCCTATCAAGCTGACAAACATGATGAAAAGGACAAGTGACTTTGAATGGTTAAACCATGTACAGCTGTGTGTACAGTACCCACATTTGTTGGCAGCTATTTTGACAATAATGGCTGTACATGTATAGTGAGTTATTTTCAGAGGACAGTAAATCTATACTGTTATATAAGCTGCACATTGACTACTCGAAAAGACTGTATATTAAAGTTTCATTTCTATAGCATTGTCCTTTTGAGAAGATATAATAAAATGTTTGCTGAAATCAGAGGGATGTGCTCACTTTTGTGATAGTGATATATATTCAAGATTTTTGGGCCACATTTCTTCCATGAGGTTCAACAAAGTCCTTGCAGGTTCCAATAATGTGTGGGACAGTTCTTAACCCAATTCCAGTCATTTCAATTCTCCTTAATAGATTTCAGTAGGTGATGCAGGCCAATGTTTTTATCCTTCTGAAGTGGTGACTTTCTTTTGGTCTTCCAGTGTACAGGTGAAACTCGAAAAATTTGCAAAAGTTCATTTATTTCAATAATGCAACTTAAAAGGTGAAACTAATATATGAGATAGACTCATTACATGCAAAGCAAAAGATTTGTCATAATTGAGATGATTATGGCGTACAGCTCATGAAAACCCCAATAAATGAACTTTTGCACAATATTCTAATATTGTTTCACCTGTATATCTAGCTTTTTCTTTTCTTTTTTTTACATCCTTAGTAATCATCCTAGTAAATATTTACCTATTCCAAGTTTCCCTCATTTGTTGAAATTTTATATCCTTCAACTCTACCTCAAACACTTTACAGTACATAGCCAGACAGTGATTGGTTTAATTAAAGCAATAAAATAAATAGCTTATTTCAATTGAAAAAGCAGATTCACACACATTTTTATTGTTTTAATCATTTCAAGTTTTACTCGAGAGCTGTGTCAAGTTATAACAGATATACAGTAGGGCCAACTGTCCAAGTGCTCAAATAACATTTACTTAGAGAGATAGTTTGGATCTTTTCAAGTCTATTATAAGTCAAACTTGAGCTGGATAGAAGTACATTACCATAGGTCTTAGTCTTTACAAATTTGCACACCAGCTATGAAGTTTGTCACCCGACAAGTTTAGTAATCTGGGCCAAATTCCACAGCCCTCGTTCCATTTTCAAAATTTCTCATATGAACCAAATAAGTTACGTTTGTAATAAATACACTATAACTTTGAAAGATACTAACTTGTTTTAGCTCAGTGGGTGTGCAAAGCCTTATGAGAGTCTCACCTGAACTTTGGAATGCATTTTTGCATGGAACGAGGGTTGTGGAATTTGGATCCGATTACTTACATGGTACTGTATTTGCCTTGCTTAACCTTAGATTGTCCTTTTTTTTTTTTTTTTTTGGTTTGTCTTTTTGTAATAAACACATTATGAAGGCCGTCCTTCAGAGTTCATGTGCTTTGGCTTTTCCTTCTTTTCATCACAGCGAACAAACTGCTTTTCCTCAGAGGGCTGGATACTTACGCCATCTTCTACCTTGGCACAGAACGTGGTCCTGTGGAGGATAGGAGAAAAGAGGGGTCAGAGGGCAAAAGCTTATTTTTAAATTTTATTTGTTAATTAATTTGCATTACAAGTGTACAGTGTTTGTTTATATCTGTGTGGCATGTTTTTTGCATGTTCTCCCCGTGCTTGGTTGGTTTCCTCCAGGTGCTCCGGTTTCCACTCAAAAGCATGCAGATTAGGCTAATTAGTGTTCCCTAATTGCCCATATTGTGTAAATGAGCATGTACTGTAAATGTGTGTGCCCTGGATAGATGGATTTTCACCCCATGGGTGTGTCCCGCTTCATGCCCTAAGTCTCCTAGGAATGTAACATGATACCTGACGTAGACAGCCTTTATATCTGTTGAGCAGACTGAACTATGTGTGCCATTATAAATGTCCTCCAACCTTTATAATGTCTTAAACTCTCCAGGTTTTTTTTGGAAAAGATATAAGCTGTAAGGCATAAATAAAGCCTGATGTATCCACTAGGGGGCACTGTTTAAATGAGTCTGAGTATTGTTTACAACATTACAGTATTAGGCTTATCATTCTCTCAGGGTCAGGCATAAAATATTCATGGTAAGGTGCCAAAAAATTGTGAACACAATCATTTCAATTGAAACTACTGAGATCATGATTGTAACTCACAATCCTTTGACCATGTTAGTAAAAACAATATCAAAATATGTAAAAACATATTGTTAATATTCTTACAAGAACAGAAGAGCATGGTACTGTAACTACTTGCACGTAACGGCTCACGGAATTACTGATTTATCGTCAAATTTGTACTGCAGTAGTTAGAAATCCAGAATAGAAAGCAGTGTGTTAAAAGGAGACATTAAAAGGAAAGCAGCAATGGTTAGATAATGATTAACTTGTTGATGAAAACTTCACACACAACTCTGCTTTCCAGGATTTGTCTTCTGCAGATAAACTAAGGATTGAATAAAGGAATGGTGTCATATGTATGTATATATATATATACTGTGTGTATATAAATATATACTATTTATATATATGTTTCATTGCTATCATTTTGCCTTTTGATCTTCTTTTGTTTTTATTCCATATTCCATATCTTGCCTCCCTGAACACAGACGTATTCTTTTACCTCTGCTGTGTCTCTCCTGCTTTGACTCGAATCTTGCCAATGGTGATCTGTGGCCTGTCTTCCTTGCTCCCCCATGCCAGTATGTTCTTCATTTTGCTCCACATGTTGGTCCACAGTGCATCTGCCTCCCAGGCTACATGCAACATCATCAGATCTCCGATGTCAGTGTCCATGGTGATCAGAAAAGTGTAGGTCTTACTGCCTGAGAGTTCCTTTACTCTAAGAGGGAAAGATGGTACAAAGGGACACATTTGATTAATATGTATTTTTATGCTTATACACTATATGGACAAAAGTATTTGGCCAAACCTGCCATGACATTCTATATCATCTTTAATATGGAGTTGGTCCCCCTTTCGCAGCTATAACAGCTTCCACTCTTATAGCTCTTGGAAGGCCGTCCATAATAGTGCTTTTGTGGGAATTTGTGCACATACATTCTGTAGAGTGTTTAAGAGGTCAGGCACTGATGTTGGATTAGAAGGCCTGGCTCGCAATCTCCCTGTTACAGTTCATCCCAAAGGTGCTTGATGGGGTTGAGGTCAGGGCTCTGTGTTAGGGCCAGTCAAGTTCTTTCACATCAAACCAGGTCTTTATAGTGCTTGCTTTGTGCACTGAGTTACAGTCATATTGGAATAAACTTCCAGCATGGCATTTTCCAAGATGTCTTAGTATGCTGAAGCATTAAGGTTGTCCTTCACTGGGCATAAGGGACCTGAATTCAATAATTTACTGGTTTGGCCCAATACTTTTGTCTATATAATGTACAGTACTTTAAGTCATTGATGCACTGAAGTCTAACTCAAGGATCACTGCAGAAAAAAAAAATCAGGTTTCTACTTTAAAAAATATACAGTGAAACCTTGGCTTATGAGCACAATTTGTTCCGGAAGCGGGCTCGTATTCCAAAACACTTGTACACCAAATCTAATTTTCCCATAAGAAATAATGAAAACTCAAATTATTCGTTCCACAGCCCCCCAAAAAAATAAATACATAAAAATAATAGATACAATATATAATGTAAAAATAAAACAAATTAACCTGCACTTTACAGATAAGTGTTTCCGTTTGTGCGGGCAAGCGCCATGTATTTGTGTGTGTGTGTGTGTGGAATTAGCCCCTTCCCTCGCCTCGTCTTACACAGTAAAACTCCTCCCTCCCCCAACCTACCTTTTTAAGTTTCACAACAAACACACACACACAACGGAAGCACTGTTTTAAATGGGAAAGAAAGAAATCTGTTTAATAATAAAAAATAATAAAACAAATGAACCAGCACCTTAACTTCCTTAAAAGAATCCCGACAGAGCTCAGTTTTCTGTGTGAAGAAAGCGTGTCTGCCTAGGCGAGAGTGTGTGTGTGTGTGTGTGTCGGTGTGTGTTTGTGTTGGTGTCAAATTACGTGCGCACACACATATGAGACACGATGAAACGGAGAGGGAGATGTTGATTATACCAGTAAGGAACGAGCACTAAGACCCAGGGGAGCAGGGGAGATGATTACCCACAATTCCGCAGGGCTAGAGAGAGAAAAATCATTGGCTCAGTTGTGATCACTTGCCGCTCGGTGTCAAAATAAACTTGCTCGGTTTCCAATTAAAAATTTATTAAAAATCTTTGCTCGGTTTGTGGAACACTCGTAAACCAGGTTACTCGCAATCCGAGGTTCCACTGTGTGTGTGTGTGTGTGTGTGTGTGTGTGTGTGTGTGTGTGTATATATATATATATTTTTTAGTTTAATTCAGGACATACTATTCTTTTAACGTAACTTTTGCTCTAAACTAAAGCACTGACCTTGGCCCAAATCTCTAATGATGTTTGTTGATTCTAGCATTCCTGATATACTGTACAAATATTGCGTGATGCAACAGTTATTAGCTTTAAGCGTGATACTGTACCCACGTTCATGTTATGTAACAAGTTATAGAAACAGGTGTGTAAGAAATCAGGGATTTAGCTCCAAAAAGAAAATCTGTGTATGAGGTTGTATAAGAGCTTACACGGTGATTGGCAGTGTTTCACTCTCTTCAAGCGTGCCGGTGAGTTTGATGGTGAGAGACGGATCAATCTGTTCAAACTGTGTGGAGAGCTGGATCCTGAATTGAAAGTGATACACTGCATGATGAATGGAAAAAAAAGATGTTAGTGATAACACTCTTTCATGCAAGTTGAAATTTGTATAATGTGAATGTAGATGATTCTCCTGCACACAGTCTTAATAGCAGCATGATTATGAATCCATATGGTCCAATGACTTACTTAATGGTTTACTGTATTATTACAATATAACCATCAGAAACCTTCAGACGTCTGGTGGCATAGGCACTCCCAGTTACGATCTTATGTACTATAGTTTACCATTCTAAGCTACAGTACATACTATAATATACCATAGTATAACCATTGTACTTTAGATATTACCACTGTTTGCACCATAGTACTTTATAGTGTATCAAGGTGGGTATCATGGCTCTACCTGTGGCACTTCAGTGGGTACCGTGGTAGTACTATGGCATATACTGTAACACTTCGATGAATACCATGGTACTTATTAGATACCACAGTGACTATAAGAGTTCAGCAGGTATCGAATATGGAATGTTTGAACATACAGGATATTACATATTAGTACATATGTAAGTACATGATATTTAACAGGTAGTAGCATATTAGTACTATAGGTACTATAAAAGGTAAAATGACACTGCATAGGCTACTGTATAAAATATTACCTTTATAGCAGTATCCTGGTACATGTTGCATGGTATCATATTATAGTAATGTATACAGTATGTACTGTTGTACAAAAGTATGAACCATTGAAGATCCATGTAGAATACCATGTTACATGTAATATTTTAGAAAATATATATACTATACAGGTACCATTAGATTCCCATGGTACCTACAACAATAACATTTCTTATGGGAATGGTGAAGCTCACCTGGCTGTTTATTCATTTACATTTATTTCCTAAAATCTAAAACCTATTATTCTGAAAAAAAGTTCTTTTTTCAAATCAGCATCAAAAATCATATCCATTAGCATTAACCCATCCAACAATGTAAATGCATATTTGAACTCAATCAAAGCAGAGGACTTGCTTGCTCAAGTAGCCATCAGTGAAACATAGACTTGGTCCATGAACCCCACCTTCCAGCCACTAGCACTAAGGTCTGAGCTGCATCAGGTTCATAGCCATTTGAACCCTTTTGCACTGTTACAACAGCACTTTTCGCTTCTCTTACATTTGTATGGCATAAGCGAGCGGGTTTTGAGGAACATCCTCTTGCTGGCGCTCGTGCGGACCTTCTTGATGTCATAGCCGAGGGTGTTACAGCGGTTTTTGCGGCAGTCCAAGCAGACGCCCTTGTCAAAGGCGGCGTTGTCTCTGCACTTGTAGGCCGTGATCTGTTTGTCTCTGTTCAGGAGAGAGTCGATAAAAAGGTGCACGGCTCTCTCGTGGGCACACTTCACCGTCTGCTCGAAGCCTGGAATAAGACACGAATAAGGAACTGGTCTTACCTTACAGATGTTATTACTCTGTTTGTCATCACATAAGCCCTAAAGGTTTTACTTCTCACCTAGGCAGTAGCTACTGAAATTTTTCAACACAGCAGCAATTTCTGCATCTCTTTCTCCGTTATAGTTGCCTTAACCTAGTTTTTATTTGCTTACTGCCTGATCAAGATAGCATGACCATCACATGACTCGTTACATGTCTCTTTGATTAGATATCTTAAGCCTGTTGTCCAGCTCATGCATTTCACATAAAGGCGTAGTTTGACAGCCTGCAGACATGAACTCAGCAGGGTGGACAGAACCACGCTGCATCTGCGCTGATTAAGATTTGTGCCTGACAGCTTCTTTTATGCTGGTGAACTTTTCATCTGAGTAAGTTGTCAAATCTGTCTTTTTCATCAGCTGAAAATGTTGAGGTTTCATGGCGATTCTTTCCAAGATACCAATTTTATCCAAATGATTAAACTTTAATGGCAAAGCTCATTTCACCAATCCCTCAATTCAGTCTTTCACCAGTGTCCCCCCTTTAATCTCCTCCTCTCACCATCCCCTTTCTTCCCCCACTGTTCATACTTACCCATAAGGCCATACTGAGACAGGTGTGAATACAGGTTCTGAAAGTGCAGGTGGCACCCGGGCTGAAACGATCCTCCGTTAGGGTAGAAGTCGTAGTGAGCGACGGGTTGTTTAATGCCCACGCTAAGCCCCATGTGCTCCTGGGTAAATGTGTGAATGGCATCCACAAACCTGGCATCATCTGGGGAGAGTCTGTCTGTAGGGGACATGCCTTCAAACAAGGGGCCTGCAGGGTCCAGGCCTACACACACACACACACACACACACACACACACACACACACACACACACACACACACACATTGTATTAATGCACTACTAAGGTATTTTACATTAATTATGTGAATTAGTCTATGATGCAAGTTAGAAGAGGTCTCATTTAATTCCCATGCTGGGAAAATGCATCTTGCTCTTGCCTGTCTGACACTATTTAGTTGTAAAGAAGACCTACATAATGCAAAATTCACTTTTTAGACAATCAGATGAGTCTCTGTGGTGCATGCACAACATTTTTTTTATTGCCAGTGCCTGAAACAATCCAATCAGATTTTCTCCCTAATGTGACCTCACATAAGAAGATTACCCACCCCCCTTCCTGGATCTTTGGGAATTCCTTCACATACACAAGGAAACAGCAAGTTCACAAAAAGGAATGTGTGTGTTCCAGGTATAACTTGTGTTAACTTGCTAAAGAAGTAGCAAAATATGGGACCTTTAAAGGCCAAGAGTCAAAATCCTTCCAGAAATAGATGCTTTCATTATATGGAAGTAAATATCCTGTGGGTAGGTGGGTATCATGTCTCGGTAGGTGAGGTCACATGAGGTCATTGTGTTCAGGCTGAGTGCAAGAAGTAACTTGTAAAGTAGACTTATTATTTGTCTGGCGTTCCCAAATTGCCCGTAGTGTGTGTGTGCCCCGCTGCGATGCACTGGCACCCCATCTAGGATGTACCCTGCTTCATGGGACCCTGCGACCCTGTGTACAGTATACGCTGTATCGACGATGAGTGAGACGAATGAAGGAGAAAAACGCTTAAGAAAACAATAAAACATTTTAAAATTATGTGGAATTTTCAAGGCCTTTATATAGTGATGTGTAACTATATTCTCTCTCACCAGTGATTCTTCCCAAAGTTCTTCCTGTTGCAGCTAAGTTTCTTCCAGCGAATCCTGCAATGTGAGCACCCAGACTGTACCCGATAAGATGGGCCTTACTAACCGGAAACTGTGTGAGCTCCTGGAAAGACAAACCCAAAAAACCCTGTATGTAGAATTGATGGTTATATTCTTATGTGATTTTTTAAAACATTTTCATCACTAAGTATATAGACACCCTGGTTCATGGGCATTTTTGTCTGGTCACCATACCTCAAGCCAGATGAGCAGCTGGGCGATCTCCTGACCCACCACCCGTGTGTTTTGAGCAGCGATGGGATAGTGCCGCTGTGCCAAGGTCAGCCAGTCACTGACCAGAATATTGATGTCCTTCTGTGTGCTCTTAAGTGCAGCGGCGAGCCGTGTGATCCAGCTCTCCACCATCCCATCTATCTACAGCCACGCATCAAGAGAGGAGGTTCGAGGCAAGTTATCATTCTTGTGATTAATAATGCACGTCCACAGGTGTCTCTGAGATCCTGATTAGATATAAGTTATTAAACATTTCACCTGAATGGTCAAAATGCATCGTGTTTGTTAAGCTCACCCGTATCCTGCCAACAACGAGCTCCTGCCAGTTCCTCTTTATTCCAGGTTTTTGACCCCTGTCTGGTGCATGCAGTCTTACTATTAACCCTGATGTTAATAAAACATTCGGGATGTATCTCTCTTTCCCATGGCTACATATTACAACATGGATGCCATGAGGAGGATTCACTCCGCCACTCAAGTGTTGTTCTAATTACAAACTGAGAATCTTTTCCAACTTAATGTTTGTTTTTATATCTTTGTAAATTTTATTATATTGCATTGACTTTGGATTTAAAAATGCTACACTTTGGCCAAAGTCTTTTCCCTTAGCTGTATAATGGCTGGAACAGACTCTCAGGGCTACAATTACTGCCCACGTCCTCTGCCTTCTAAATGGATTTCAGTGCCTTCATGCATATTCACTATTCATCAACGAACACTTTGTTTAATCCATCACTGGGTGGAATCTTTGCACTACTCTGTCTGGAGACTGTGCATTCTGTAGTTCCAGGTAATATGTCGTGCCCCGTATTTCTCTCCTAATAATGAAGTGCCGTACCGACCAGCCGTGGATGATGATGACCAGTGGGTGGCTGCTGTTGAAGCTGCAGGACTGCAGGGTGTGAGCTTGGAAGATCTCTACACGGCACGCATCCTCTATATCCTTCCCATGCGTATACATCCTGAACATGGATTTGGGCTCATAGTGCTTCTTCCGCTTCAGCGCAAACTCATTGTCTGGAACAGAGTCAAGAGGAAAACTGCAAATAATAATCAAAAAATCACTGGCTGTGACATAGACAGATTAGCAGACACGGATTAGATCTATGGCATCTCTGTTGGACAGGTCAGGTAGCAGGACACAGGTGCATCTCAATAAATTAGGATATATACAAAAAGCTGATTTACTGTATTTCAGTAATTCAATTCAAAAAGTGAAACTCATACTGTATATTATATAGATTCATTACACACAGATTAACACACATATTTCTTTCATATATGTTCATGTTTGTTTATTTTGATGGTTATGGCTTACATACGGTGGCCGTGAAGTGCAAAACAAACTAAAATAAAATAATAACAAACTAAAAATCAAAATGGCAAAACCGAAAACAAATTAACAAAACGCAAAACAAAATAACAAATTAGTTTTGTTATTTTGTTTTGGGTTTTGTTATTTGTTTTTGAATTTGTTATTTTGTTTTGGGTTTTGTTATTTTGTTTTTGAATTTGTTATTTTGATTTGGGTTTTGTTATTTTGTTTTTGAATGTTTTATTTTGTTCCAGTGTCTCAGAACACTTGAATATTACTTAAGACCAATAAAAAAAATAAAATAAAATAAAAAGATTTTAAACACAAGAAAAGTGTGAACATATACAAAACTCAATACTTTGTCGAGGCCCCCTTTTGCAAATATAAGCAAACATGTATATTACTGTATTATATATAATTATTACAATTGTATATTGTATTATTGTATATTATTGTATAAGTGTATTATTCAGCATATATACACAGTACATATACTGTTTTACCTTATTTTCCCATCCACTTTATTCAATCCATATTAGAACCACCCACTATGTGTTGGGATTTTGTCCTGTGCAAATATTTCGGTGTAAGGAACAGCGAGTTCGTTACACAGAATTGTGTTGTAATCACTTTGTACTGAGGTGCCTGCTGGACACGGAGTTGTTTGCATGGCGTAGCGTATATCAGTCCCCCAGGCACACTGGTAAACAATTTCCAAGTAATTACTAGCGTTTATGTCTGGACGTCTGTGTTTTGAGGAAATGAAAGATATCCACATTGCTACATGCGCTTTATTGCTTATTATTTTATCGCAGAAATTTTTATGCTATTGAGCTTAAATATTTATTTTATGAATAAACTGAAACAATAACTACAGTTATCGAAAGTGAGGTTCATAGACATAACTCCTTGTTTAAAAGTCATGTTACCATTAATAAATTAATTAACATTAATAACTTCATTTAATTCGCCGCGTAAGTTAGAGAGAAAGCACTGACTAAATTACTTCTGGTTAACTGAGGTGCTCTGTTTAAATCAACTGTATTTCCATGGATACCCTTAACATGCTTTAGCTACTATATGACTTTATTATTCTAAAATGCTTTGTCATTAATCTCACATTTTGCTCTCAGCACAGTATTGGTGCTGATTTTATTTATTAATTTTTTTTCATGTTGTACAGAAAATGTGTGCCAAAGAAGACACTTCTGAAGTTTATGCAGCATGGAAGTGATCAATCTTTGGAGAGATGATTATACTGTATGTGCCCCAAAAATGGCAATTTTTTCATATTTCTTCATGTATAGATACTAAAATTGGTTTAAGCTTCTAGAAGCACACGACCTGTAAAATTTGTTGCTTAAATTAAAGCATTCTGTACGAAATTAAGGATTTTTTCCACAAATTACTAATCCAAATTAGACACACACCTTATTTTATAAGCCATAAAACATAGAAACCCTTTTGTAATCAGCCTAATTATTATTGTTAACAAATATACCATTAATATTCCAAAGTGCTTTGCATGAGAGATTTTTTATTTTTTTTTGTAAAAGTTAAAAAGTTAAAAATCTGTAGTGTCCGTAACCATGTCAAATTCATGTTACAAAATCTGAACAATTTTGCATTTTAGAATAATACACTTTTTAAGTTTTTAAGCTTCTTAACACACTACTGTATAAAAGGGCATGAAATTGTACTTAGCAAATGTGTTTCTTTTTATCTGATAAAAATATAAATGAATATTTTATATAAAATTTACCAAAAAAAATGAAGCATGAATCGGGAGATAGGAAGCATTAAGTATTATGAAAAATGGTGTTATATGCTCCTATCTGAAAATTCACTTTTTTCATCCAGGTGTAACACTTTTTTGCACCAATACCATGTTTTGTCTGCATTCTCCACAGTGTGCAGTGTTGCTGTCTCACAGCTCCAGCTTCTCCGGCTCAGTGCTGTGTTAGCGTTTATCTTCATGTGGGGTTTCAGATTGCTATCTTGAATTGCACCTACTGTAGATATGAATAAGTGTTTGAACGCATAGGGAATCCAGTGCAACCCGGACCAGAATAAAGTGGTTACTGAAAATGAATGAATGTATTGGCTGAAACCAAGACTGTCAGAGAAAAGGGCCTTTTTCCTATAACAACACAAGGTTGCCAGATAACATTGTAAGGATTCATCTTTAAAGTGTACAATCGACTCTTCTTCCCAGTGCCTGGAATTGTAGACTGTTGAGTGCATAGATTTTGGATTTGATGTTCCATGGCCTTCCAATATCCGTCTATTCGTCTGCTCTTCTTTCACATGAGCTGGTTTTTGGTGATGTTTTTTTGTGTGGTGCCTCAATCCCCTCTGATTACTCTCTGATCACTTTATTCATATTTAGCTTCTCTCGACACAATACCACTACCAGATAATTCATGGGACCTAAAAACCAAGAGTGCAAAATGTATTGCATGAAAAACACTAGACATGTTAGTAAGGGCTCACCTGCTCTGTTTTCTCGTGTTCTTGTTCCATCACACAGGCATGAGGTAATTAGAAGGACGGACAGCGCATTAACCACATGCATTCTGCTCCAGTCAAGTTAGCTCGCTAACCCAGTGACTAATGCGAATGCAGAAGGTGAGGGACTGCGACTGGGAGGGTCCTGGGTGCAAAGGCACTCGGAGAATAAACCACGTGTTTTGAGCGTGAGTTGCAAAATCAGGGAGCAATGCAAATCAGGGGGAGGAAGTGGGGAAAATGCACATTTTCTGTCAGATATTTTTATTGCCTATCCCTCCTGAGCTGAGGTCGCTCCACTGAAGGCAATAAAGGTGACAATAGAGCAGAACTTATAAGATTTGTGCTGTTATTGAACTGCTGTTCCATAGTCTGGTCTGAGTTTAAATAAACTGCATTAAGATCAATAATCCCAACTGCACTGGGTTTATACATACAGTATACTGTATGTACAACATGTTTACTTTATGCAGTAATATATCGCAATGCTTAACGAGACTCTATAAGCATTTTCAAACACGTTATTTGCTCTTGATATTTTATTAAAGAATAAGGAAAGGTTAAAGATGTGTGCAAAAGTCTGTGATGCCTCCACAAATAATGACCTGGATCAGAAGAATAATTTATACGTTCTTAAACATGATATGCATACATTTTCATATGACCACTGACATGCAATTTTAAAAGAAACTGGATTAGAGGTTCTGGACTGAACCAGACATCTTTTTAAGACAGCTTTTTATCAGATGTGAGTTCATTATTCCATCATCCATCTAGGAACTGTGTAGTCCAACTAGGTACCACAGAGACCAATGGAAACTACCACTGTATTTATTCCCATTTCACAACCATGATAGGACCTCCACATTCACACACTATGGGCAATTAACCTAAACTGCGTGTTTTTAGACTGTGCGAAGAACCTGGAGGAAACCCACCAAGCATGAGGAGAACATGCAAACTCCATGCACACAGACCCTGAGGTGGGAATTGAACCCGGAACCTGGAGGTGCAGATCGACAGCACTAACCACTAAGCCACCGTGCTGCCCTCTGACGTTAGCATTTATCAACATTTTCAAGTGGTAATTCAAGCCATATTAGTTTTTAGGGGGGAGATTTGTAACTTCTATCATAATAACTTATAGAATGCTACTAAAGCTATGTTCTTTGAACTGGACAAACATCCTGTGTTGTTGTTTTCAGATGAACAGGCAGACTGCAAAATGTGATATGTTCATTTTGGCTTTTTTTTATTATTTTTTATTCTAACAAGCAGTTAGAGCATATTTTATGCAAGTCACAAGAGTGGTATTAAGTTTGTGATTCTTTAAGTATGCAATTTCCATTAAAAATATGTTCGATGAGTTTTAATATAAAGTATAGCAAAGTCTAGCTTTTATTCTGTTTATGCACATAGTATCTTTTTTAAAATATATAGATTGTTAAGGATCATTGAAACATTGACAACACTACACAAACTTTAGTTTACAGCATCATCAGCCTCTTCCTCTACCAGTCTCAGTTTCACTTTGGTACTTGAAGTCAGCACCTTCTTATAGCACAGGCATGTGTTAACTGACCGTACAGTATATAAATCCATGGATTCCCCAGGGAATAATAGAGTTCAGAATAACCATGTCCAAGAACGCAACAGCTTCCCACACACAATGCATGTCTCTTACATAGAAGGTGATTATGCCTCTTTTGCGTGCTGTAACATCATTTCTTAATTGTATTTTGTTTCGTAATTATTTAAGCCATGCTAGTGATGACTCAAATCTCATTAAAAAAAAAAAAAAAACTATATTTACAGCCTTAAATGCCCGATGAATAAAATTAACCAAAATGAGTCAATGTATGAAAGTGGCATTTATAACATGTCGCAATCAAAGTGTTCATAAATCTGGTGATGGACAAAATGTAATTACTGGAGAAATTATAGCTTTTCTTTAATTCAGTTATACAGTACCAGTAAAAACGTTTAGACACACCTACTCATTTTTAATCCAGATTTTTTTTACTCATTGACTCGAAAACTATGAAAAAAAAACTGTGATTAAAGGTGATTTTTAAAATTAAAATGATGTATCCACATTTTACCTTGAAGATATCTTGGCATATTATTGTCAGCCAGCATTATAATAATATCATTATATTATATAATTATAATTATAGAATATAGAATATAAATAATTTATGGGAATCTTATCGAGAAAATCAACTTTAGAGTTTGGAAATACAGTGTAGTCTCAGTGAATCTCTACAGTACAGTATGCTTTGGTGGACAGCAGTTTTAACTCCAAGAACAAACATTTCATGAACTTAAACATCGGCTCACTGTGACCTAGATTGATGAACAAATAGTGACGCTGAATCAGGTGCCTGGGGTCAGTCTGGTCCAAATTGTTTTCATCTATGGATTTGAAGGTTATGTAAAATTGCATTCCATTTTTCACCAATAAAAGGTCATTTATTTCAAAGCTTTCTAAAGGAATTTCACATTACTGCCACATCGTTAACTATATGTGGTTAAGAATAAAAAAGTGAATACAAAATTAATAGGAACAGTGGTGATTAGTTCTCACTCATCTGGCTGAAGAGTTGTGCTAATTAGAATTAGCCGGTTTAGCTAATGGATGGATTTTCTTTCAGACTAAAATGTATTTGTCGAGTTTCCTACTTACATGTTCTCAGCAATCACCAACCCTTAAATATATACAAATTTGATCTAATTAAATTTGGATCAGTCAGACTCATGAATTCAGAGCGAGAGTGTTTTAGTGAAAACACAGGCACTGGTGTTGGTGTTCTGAGCGGATGAGGACATGGTCCTCACACAAATTGGACACTGTTGAGCTCAACGGTCATTTGAATAATTTTAAGTACATTGCCTCGTGGTAATGGTTTGACTCTGCTCTTTGAAGTCAAGGGGTTTCCAGTGATTTTGGTTGTGGGAAATTGAGTGCCAAGTTCTTGTTTAATAAAATTTGCATAAGGGACGAGCTCTTCACTGGAGGTGCTTTTGAAAAGCGTTTGATGGCTTCTCAGAGGTCAGTGCTGCTCATTTACTGCGGGCCTGCAGACGAGTTCAGAATCTCGCTTCTGTTTCATTTAAGACGGCACAGAAACACGTTCAAATGATTAAAACCCGCTCCTTATATTTCATGTAGGATATAAAACCAAGCATCAATATTCCATCTTCTTGGAGGGGAAAAATTCTAGATATTTTTAAAAAACGTAAATTAATGAGCGCAGCACAATGGCATAGTGGTTAGCACTGTTGCCTGGCACCTCCATGATCTGGGTTCGGTTCCTGCCTTGGGTCTGTGTGCATGGAATTTGCATGTTGTCCCTGTTCTTGGTGGGTTGTAGTGTGTATCCTGTGATGGATTGGCACCCTGCCTCATGCTCTATGTCTCCTTGGATAGGTTTCAGGCCCCTGTATACAGGATAAAGCAGTATAGACGATGTGAGAGTAAGTGAATTAAGGTCGAGGGTACGATTTCTGCTTATGTGTGTGGAGTTTGTATGTTCTCCCTGTGCTTAGTGGGTTTCCTCCAAATGCTCCAGTTTTCTCCCATAGTACCAGGGTAGGATAATTGGCATTTCCAACACTGTCCAAAGTGTGTGGGTGAGTGTGCCCTGCGATAGATTGGCACCCTGTCCAGGGTGTACCCCACCTCGTGCCCCGAGTCCCCTGGGATAGACTCCAGGCCTCCTGCTGTACAGGATAAGCGGTACATAGGATGAGTGAGTGAGCGACCCTTGCACTGTCATACCATGTGGCATATTTTAGCTCTGTCCTAGTCTGTCTGTCCTGGTTTTCCATCTGGTGTTTGATAAATACAAGTTTCCAAACAAGTGATTACTATCCATTAAAGGAAAAAATATTTCAATATAATTGCAATTTATTTTTTATTAATCACAAACAGGTTATAGATGCTACTTTACATATGTAAGAACTTGAAAAATGTTAGAAAAATACCAAAATAGATAGGTAAAAAAACATTGGTGCACAAAACATAAAGATTATGAGTTTTCAATAAACATGCGCAGGCGCTCATCCCTGCATAATAGCTGTGTGTACTGTAACTCCCTCCTTACCAGGGTTTTAACATTGTTTCATTAGAATTTACTTCATAAGGAGCTTATGTTTATCTGATCACTGCTGCTATAATAATTTCATTGTGGGATTTGTAATGCTATGCTAGCACCAACCGGGATGCATGCAGCCTGACGAAAAAAAGAAGACATTAGAAAAAAAGAGGTTCTACACTAAAGCCTGGTTGAGGTGAAGAGTAACAGTTGTCTTCTGTCTAGCTCATAGTGACCATTTCATACTTGTCCTTAACATTGTTCTTTTCTTCAAGCGTTTTCTCTGGCTGCGCATGGTGTAGCTCGATTAGCAGGTAGTAGATCATCGCTCCCAGGACACCCCCCACCATCGGACCAGCAACTGGGATCCACCACCAGCAGCCCCCGGCTCTGAACACACAGCACAACATAGAGTCACCGACTAGCACCGGTTAGGAAACACACTCTTAATTAACATTTATAGGTTTGTAAGATTTTAACAGGTCTTTCTAGGAATGATTGACATTTCTGATTGTCCTATGCTCCACTGATAAAGGTTTCACACACTCACACACCTGACATCACATGTATGTGCTTTTTAAACATCCCACCTTGAATGCATCTTTTCTTGTTTATACATAGAGGTAGAAGGCAACTAAGTAAATTCACTTTGTTACTCTTTGCGAAGAACATATTTAGTATATTTCGTGTATCTTTACTAGAGCAGAAGATATGTTTTACTTTTACTCCACTACAACCAAAAAAGAACAAATGTGTACTTTTACTTCACTATGTGTCCACATGCCATTGCGTTACATAGCCACAGTGGTGTTTGTAGCGGGAATATTGCCACCTGCTGGCAATTATGCATAATTGTGTTTCACCCTTGTGACATGCTTAATAACATTAGAGGTGTTTGAAATTAGAAGTGGAGCTGGTTCCAAAACCAGACGGAAAAAAAAAGCACATTTGCTCGGAAGACCGAGAGAGAGATTTTTTTTTACTGTGAGCTACTACAAGATCGGTACTTTTGATACTTGGTAGCAAGTTGACTTATAAGATTATAAACTGCGATAGCACTGTCACCTTGCCCCTCCACTGCTGTGGGTTCAATTCCTGTCTTGAGGACTGTGTGCACGGAGTTCGCATGTTCTCCCCGTGCTTGGTTGGTTTCCTACAGAGGTCCTTCCACAGTCATGAAGATGGGAATAAATATAATGATCACCTTTAACCTGCACGGCCCCTAGTCGGACTACAGCGGTTCCTACTGCAGATGGATTAGTGGACTGACCTTCGATACTAGATTATCTCTACTTTTACTCAAGTACAGGATTTTTGTACCCTCTGTTTATACATTAGTATAATTAGTATATGCACAGTTTATTACAGTAACGAATAAAAAGAAATACCTGTGTCAATTTAAATTAAAATGGATTTTGTTTAAGATAGGCTTATATCGGCATGTTCATGTAGTAGAACAGAGCACTCTGGTGAACAGCAAAAAGCAAGAGGTGCAGAATAATTTGACCTTTAGTTAAGAGTGCCCTCTGCTGAATGCACTAGTGTTTGTTCGCCTTTGTCTTTGAACTAAACTAATGCTAGAACCCCAATATGTACAATTTACAGTACAGGACAGTATGAATGTAAACCAGCTTTTCTTTCCTCATAGACAGTTTTTGACAATATGTGACCATTTATCTTTAATACTACTACTAATAATAATAAAAATAAAGTGTGTGTGAATTTGTGTTTAGAACTGAGGGAAACTATTTTTCACTGGGATCACTTTTTAATTCTTGTGTTTGACAGCTTAGCAGGTTCCACTAATTGTTTAAGGAAACCTGTCACTATGTACAGTAGCAGGCATTTTACTTACTGGCCACAAGCCACTATGCTGCCGAAGATGAATTAGTGAATAAATTTCTTCAACTATGTGCATTTGAGACTTTTGTTGGCAATTTTTTCTCATGACTAACAGCCAATTAAATAACAGCAGTTAAACGGTATTGAATAACCTGGACCAAGCTAGGTTAGCCCAATGGTGCTGCTTAGCCAAACCAGATAATCCAGTCAATAAAAGGGAATTACTATGAACGCTTCCCTGACAACGTATTTATTTTCATAGGTTGTAATATATTTTTTCTGCAGTTATTCATTATCTGCAGCAGTGGTTTAGGTTTCAACCAAATGGTGTTGCATTTCGTTAGCTAGCTTGGGTTTTTTGAAGTTAACGTTGCTTAAGGTCATAGCATTAGAGTGGAGTATAATTAGAGCTCTGACGTAAGGAATTGGATGAGGTCAGGGTCGGATCAAAGGTTAAGCAGATTAACCTATGTGTGAGTGTTTTTTTTTTTCTTTTCTTTTTTTCTGTACCTGAACACCTCCATCCCCCAGCCTGCCACAGCTGTAAAGAGCCGAGGTCCCAGGTCTCGGGCAGGGTTGATGGGACAGCCGCAGTTCAAACCCATGGCTACTGCGATGGCCAGGATGGTGAAACCTATGAACAGTGGCTCCATTCCTTTCGGGGCTCCTATGTTCTTCTTATCCAGGATGGCCAGGACACCCAGCACCAAAGCTGCAGTGGCAATAACCTGCATCGATAAGCAGTAACCATTATACTGTGTCCAGCAGGGGTGTCAAACTCCGTTCCTGAAGGGCCGCAGGCCCGCAGGGTTTTGTTCCAACCCTCGAGGACCTGCAGAGTTTAGCTTCAACCATAATTAAAAACACCTGATCCACCTAATCAAATCATTAAGGCTTATTTGTTGGAGAAGGGTTGGAACAAAACCCTGCAGGTCTGCGGCCCTTCAGGAACGGAGTTTGACATCCCTGATGTACAGTAAGTGTTCTTGGAGTTCATGTGTGTGCTTGGTAACAATGAGATAATTATTATTATTATTTTTTATTAACTGCTTGCTCTCAGCTCCTAATGAGACTGTAAACTAGTGCTTTATTAAACTGCTAACTCATGGAGTGTCCATAAACTTCTGATGGGTTCAATATTCCAGGAACGACGAATAATATATTTGATATCAGTAATGATGAGCTATGTACTCCATAGACGCGCTTGTAGAATAATAACTTGACATGTTATATTGTGACATATTATGATATTCATTGATGTCTGAGAAACAACACTCTGAAGGTCAGAGGTTTAGCCTGGGATGATCCTTCTGACCTCCACCAACATGCAGACTGAGCAATGATAATTGTCTTGTCTAACTTTAATAAAGGTCAAACCCTGAAAGCTAACTAGGTTACACGGGGTGTAACCTAGAGCTCATAAAATTTGTGGGAAACAAGAATCACAATCATCATGGACACGCATGGTCTCCCATTGCCTTCATGGCATGTGGGTCAGGTTAAGGTAAAAAAAACAAAATTTTGTTAATACATTGATCCCCATTGGCCTTCAGAGTCTCTAGTTGGACTACAGGTGCTTCTAGGTAGATAGATGGATGAATTATGAGTGTTTAAAATCATTTGGTTTAAAATGATGCCACTTTGTTACGTTCCTTTTCAAAATCCTAATCCCATCTCGTGTCTCCTCACCTGATCAAAAAACCCATTAAACCTTGAGAGATGCTGTGCTGGATAGGTGGCGAAGATGTTTGCGGTAGCGTTTTCACCAGTGACCAGCAGTTCTCCATTGGAGTAGTCCATAATGGCATCTGTAGAGATAGAATGCTTTCCATTACCTCTAAATCAATTCTTAATCTCTACTGCAT
This sequence comes from Clarias macrocephalus, assembly GCA_011419295.1. Lineage (NCBI taxonomy): Eukaryota > Metazoa > Chordata > Actinopteri > Siluriformes > Clariidae > Clarias > Clarias macrocephalus. Next base: position 79,372 of record JAAGKR010000301.1, on the reverse strand, counting down.
ACATTATGTTATACTTACCATAGTACAATCCGAAGACTGCACACGAGCCTACGAAAGCACCAATGAACTGGGCAGCCACGTACACTGGGAATTTTTTGATGGGAAACTTCCTTAAGACTGCCAAGGCTAGAGAAACAGCTGGGTTTAAATGTCCTCCTGTAATAAGAAGACAAGCTGTAAGTCAATGTCAGTGATTATCGACATTTTTTTTTCATCGACCGCATCATGGTGTCCGATGAGGCGCAGACACCTCAGGCGATGAGTGCTCTGGTATACACCTGTCGTCCTGGGGGAATTGGGTTCTGACATAATCTGTCTAAGTCGTCTTAGGTCAGTGTATGGAGTAGGAGTGACACCTATTTAAGTCCAAAGTACTATGAGGAGCTCAGCCAACTCCCGCTCACCTCATCATACTGTCTGAAGCCAGAGGAAAAAACGAAACAAATGGAAAACACAACCTCTATTCTCCGATTTCCCCTGGTTAATAGAAATGTCTGTTTAGATGAATTAGTGAGAATGAAGTGGACATATTAGGAGAACTGTATTTGTCGTTTGTCTCAGATGATCATGTCTATAGTGGCTCTCATATAAATTCCCAAATAATAATGATATATCTCCTGCACCCTTATTGCCTCCCTATTTCCAACCTACTATTCTACACCTCTTACCCAAGAGTCTTTAATGAATGTTGGACAAGTTCTCTGATTTCTCTCTCCTAGTACATTTCCACATTAAACGTCACGTAATGTCCACTCGTTCAAGCCTCCAGGCACGTCACATTAACCACATGCTGTTCTTCTTTTCGATGTGCCTGCTCTCAATTTCAATTTCCAATTTGTGATTTCATTCATTTTCATGCCTCGTTTCACTTTAGCGATAACGTGAAATGCAAGTCCATTTAAAAATTAGCGCAAATAATGCTTCACTCATGCTGATGGTATAAATTAGCCCATTCACTTTCTCATTCAGTATAATTCAAGGGATAAATCATACACATATAAATCATACACATGAATTATAAATCATACACATGATTATTACCTTATCATTACTGTCACAAAGCACTGAATGGGCTTCCCTCTTAAACTTGAAACCTTGATGGAGTACACTCTTATAGTTTGTGCTTATATGATTCTAGGAAAACATCTGTTTATCTGTTTAAACATATGTTTCATCCCTGTTTTAGGAAAAAAGTAAGATCTGAAAACTTTGCTGGGGTCAGAACTGAACTCGTCATGGAAATACTCACTCAATCACTCACTCACTCACTCACTCACTCACTCACTCACTCACTCACTTATTATCCATACTGCTTTATCTGATATATAGGATTGCAGGGAGCCCCCTAGGGCGGCGTAGAACCTGGACAGGGTACCAATGCATTGCACACAACACATACACACATTCACACACACTACCGGACATCTTTAAGAACGCCAGTTGTCCTCATCTGGATGTCTTGGAAACCAGCGTACCTGGAGGACACCCACCAAGCCCGGGGAGAACATGCAAACTCCATGCACAGGCGGGAATCTAACCCTCGACCCTGGAGGTGCCATCACTAAGCCACCATGCTGCCCATGTAAATACTGTTACAACATAAATATAACAGGTCAAATGGGTAAGGTTCTGGGTTCAAGTCCCAGCACCACTAAGCTGCCTCTGTTGGGCTCTTGAGAAAGGCCCTTAACCCTATCTGCTCCAGGAGCGCTTTTTAATGTGGGAAGAATATAAATAAAGACATTTCACTGTGCTGTTGGGTACCTGTGAAAAAAATGAAATGTTAATTTTATATCCAACTGCTGCAAGTTCTGTTTTAAAAGATTAAAATGTGTAAATCTGGATTTATTGATGTGGGTAAACATGTAGGTCGAAAGATGTCGAATTTTCCACAAAACATTATATACTTTAATAGCACTTTGTGTTCAAGGAATCATTACACTTGGGAATTCTCCTGGCAGTGCGTTAATGGTGAAGATGAAACATTCTGGTAGGTACATGAATTAAAACCAAATCGAGCTCTGTGCTCTTTCTGTCCCTCGATTTGTTTAAATGAGCATCAAGTCGAAGTGCAGCATTGGTGTCCGACAGCACTGCTCAAAGATCATGTCATGGCAAAACATAACATTGCAGTTCAGACAGACAGTTAAATGTGACGGTTGATTTCTCACGATGTTTTGGAAACTGTGGTGTGTGGGCTAGAGCACGGTCATGCTGACTAAGATGAACTGGGTTCTGCGCAAAGGTTAACTTATGATTTAGGATGTGGGGGAGCGTGGTTTCTTTTTTGGGCAGCAAAGAATCTGGGAACAATAACTTCTTCTCCTATAATTATGCAAGCAGCTTGGCGCAGAAGTCAGGGCAGGCCTATTGTTCGGTTGTGAATAGGGATGATGTACAGCCGGGTTGTTTTTGAGTATGGGTACATCACCTTGCTAGACTATTTATACTGCAGTTTAAAAAAAATATATGAGTAATGCATTAGTTGTCTTTTTCAATTATTATTGATTTATAACCAATTTTAAACAGATTTTTAGTGATTTATTATTATTATTATTATTGTCTTGATTCATGTAAATAAGTTCCTTTTAAATCAATGCATCAATCAAATTTACCTGATTGCTACACTGACAGTTACCAAATTGAACACAATGATCTGCTGAGGAATTCCTACTCCTGCTTAAAAAGTTTCATTTAATAAAACTCTACGGATGCTGTTACCTGATACACCTCCCGACACGTAGACGGCCAGCATCACTCCTGTGGTGAAGCCAATGTGGATGGTGAGCGGTTCCCCCAGAGCTCCTCTGCTGAGGACAGCCTGCGCCACCGAGCCACAGCCGAAAAGCTGAGACAGGACAGACGCACGAAACGAACAGTCAGACAGACGACTAGTGCAGACGAACAGTCTCTCCTCTACTGTAAAGCGGATCACATTAAAGCTCGGTTGTTCAGCAAAACTTCAGCTCTAATTAAAAGTAGCCATGGGATCGAAGTGTGGCATGAAAAACGGAGGAGCAACAAAGGGCGTCCATTTTTATAACATTCTTATTGCAGATTAACACTGATAGACGCTAATAGGACACTGTGGGGGAAATCTTTCTGCATGACGACTGAACCGGTTCTCTGGGTTGTCTGGGAGTTCACTGGTGTTGAGGTTAAAGGAGGTTGTTTAAGTTTTTGTTTTTGTTGTTGTTGTTGTTGTTGTTGTTGTTGTTGTTGTTGTTGTTGTTGTTGTTGTTTGCGACCAGGGCTTTGCAATTTTTTTTTTTTTGGCAGACAAAACTTAAAGCTAAACATAATTTAAATCAGTGAAAGATTTAAAGGCACTGTTCACGTTATATCTACTTAAAAATACACATTTTAAATATAAATAATAATTTCTATATAAATACCCTTGAATCTAAATACTTTTTCAAGCATTTTTAGGGATTAAAAAAACCATTCGTGTTCGATTCTGTATCACTTGGCAACTTCCTTCAGACGATAGCACCTGCCAAGTGAATACATGTAAATGTTATATTTGTTTAGTTATTATTCGACAGTAGACGATGTTAATTTATGCATTTGCCAGATTAATACCTACAACCAAAATACCTATAAGCACTTCACACGAATGACACTTTAAATAACATCAGCTGTTTTATTGTCCATGTTCAGACCGTTTAACTATATTATAAACATTATTAAATAATTGAACAGCCGTGTGTTTTTGCATTATTACACAAAAGCCTCTCGATTCAAAATATTAATGATGATTTTAATGGCATTCAACATTTGCAGTCATTTGCTGTTAAAATGAACTTCCCGTAACAGAGCTTTCCTGAGATGCCCTCACATTCCTGACACATGCAAGTGTCACAGTTTAGTAATTCATTAGCAGAACATGTCATCATGTCGCTTCACACTGCTAATTGAGAGAGAATTGTTAATCTTTCAGAATTGTTAAACTCTCTCAGATGTCAAATAAGGCCAGAAAAGGTTAACTTAAAACTAAGGATTACTACATCCAACAGAACTATACTAGCATTCTAACATATTATATTATATATGTTATAGTACATGTGAATGTAAATATCACCATATTGATATTATTGTCCACACACTTTCTTTTTCTCCTACTTGTTTTTGGAGAAATTTAAATCTACACACTGCATCATATATGAGTCTCAAAACTATATGCATGCATATAAATATGAAATTTTAAGAAAATATTTATTTATTTATTTATTACACTAGCAAAGACATATGCAACTGAGTAAAGAGAGTTAAGCTGAGTTTACATTTTTTTTCTGCTTTGTTCCTTCTCTTTTGAGTCAACAAACTCCAAATGCATGTCAGCTTTAACATCTAGGCTAACATATAGTAATTACAGTAATTAAAACATAGTTAATTTTTGTATAATAAACCTTTACAGAGTTTTTTTTTTTTACTTTCATATTCCTGTTGATTTTTGACACATTTTATTGTTCCTGTTATTTTTTAAACCATGCATATGGAAATAAATGAGGTATATAAATTATAAATACAGTGCATATACTCATTAGACTCATTATGTTGGCATGATATGCATTTTTACTTAATTTAAACTGAACAACACTTGATTGCTATGTGCATGTCAGTAGAAATGGTACTAAGGTTTAAAACAGAAATTCTGTATAGTTATATTTCTGTCACTGTGCACAGTAAGAATAATATATATTTTAAAATATTTCTCAACAGATTGGATACTTACTATAAGCACAAACGTCCCGAGGAATTCAGCTAGAAACTCTCTGATGATGGCATGCCGAAGTGTGAATTTCTCTGTCAGGCTCCTCAAGCTGTCCAGCTCCATGTTTGCTCACAGCTGATCTGCTGTTAGTGAGAAGAGTTAAAACCATAATGAGTAAGCGGATCAGGAGAAACACACACACACACACACACACACACACACACACACACACGCACACACGCACACACACACGTTTTAGTGACAGATAATTCAGGAATTAATCAGCACCTTTTAAATGACTCTGGCTGTTCCATTCTCATTTAATCAGATGAATCACAAATATGCCTTTATCTTAAACAAATTGTCCTTAAATACGTTTAGATATGTTGTTGCACTTTTGTAACTTGAACTGCGTTATAAATATAATCTTATTTGTATAATGTATACAAAGGGCCCTCACACACTATGACATCATATGGTTGATGTCATAGTACTTAGGTCATAAATTTTGCAGTACGTAGGCTGTTTATATATAGTATAAAATAATATAATTATTTAAAAAGGCGACAGATTGAAAGTGAGTTAGACTTGTAGGGAAATTAATATGTCTTTTGTGAACTTTTTTTATTCTTTGTTATTTTAATTTTAAATTATAAAATAATAGTAAAAAAATAATATTTTAATTATAAAAATAGTGCTGATGTCATAAATGTGCAAGGTCCCTCTTGATCTTATAAGGATTTTTTTTATCATTCTGGGAATTTGGGGGGTCATAACATTCTCAAAAACTCATGAAAAATAGTGATGGCACAGCTGCTTGGGCTGCTTGCAACTATATTTTATATTTTATTATTTTTAAATAATCTTAAAGCTATTTTGCTGAAAATAATGAATCAATGGATCATCACTCTTATAAGTGGATTCATTGCAGTTAAAGGAGTTCTTAGAAGAATACTAATCAGCTTCAATAAAGTTATGCATACATGGATATTGTGATAAATGTGTTACCAATTATTATTAACATTTATGTGATTTTGCCACAGTGCCTCTTTCTCCTGAGTACACTTATCACCCCTGACTGATTCAGCCACATTTTATTCGGTTCTATTCGGATTAGAAAATGCAATACGTTTTACTGAGTGCAAATTGCGCTTGCGCAGTAAGACCACACAACCTCGAACGTTATCAGTTTTGTCCAGCAGAGGGCGCTCCGCGAACACTAAACAGGAACAGCTAAACAGCGTCAATTTCTCAATCTGGACAAAACAAAACATTCCGCAAACCTGCTGGTAGATCTGGTTCAGTTTAAATATGGTGAAATTGTTTAAGCTTAGGTTGATGCTCTGTTTTTGGTCAGTTTTAGTAATTTGTAAACAGTTTGGTTGGAAATTAAGCAACTCTTGAGTAATTCTCCATTAAACGCTGCAGTGTAGTGAGCGTGGGGAGTAAAGGGCTGAGACAGGTAGCCCACGGAGAGCCTCGGCTCATTAATCACTCCTCACTGTCACTTTTCCTGAAGTGTTGCCTTTGATGTGAAGCAGATACACACTTTCGACGGGGTGTGTGTGTGTGTGCTAATGGATAAAAAACACCCAGTGGACTGGGTACAAATTAGGACATGATAATGATATTTATACCTTGAAAAGTATAAATAAACAAAAAATTTATAAGGATATAAGTACAGTACAGACTAAAAGTTTGGACACACCTTCTCATTCAAAGAGGTTGAATTTGTATTATGGCAAGAAAAAAGCAGCCAAGTAAAGAATAACGAGTGGCATCATTACTTTAAGAAATGAAGGTCAGTCAGTCCGAAAAATTGGGAAAACTTTGAAAGTGTCCCCAAGTGCAGCCACAAAAACCATCAGGCGGATGGGAAGACCAAGAGTCACCTCTGCTGCGGAGGATAAGTTCATCCGAGTCACCAGCCTCAGAAATCGCAGGTTAACAGCAGCTCAGATCAGAGAGCAGGTCAATGCCACACAGAGTTCTAGCAGCAGACACGTCTCTAGAACAACTGGTAAGAGGAGACTGTGTGACTGTGTAAAGAACACAATAAAGAAAACTCTTTGAATGAGAAGGTGTGTCCAAACTTTTGGTCTGTACTGTACATCATTTATAAGTATATAAGTTTTAAGTATATATATAAAACAAATATACTAAATAAGTAAACTGTAAATAAACTGATAATAAACTATACTATTATTTAGTAAACTAAATAAAAAACTGTAATAAATAAAAGTAACACTGTGTAATAAGCATATATATTTGCTTTTGTTTGCTTGTTATATTATATTACATTAAATCCCATATTCTATTATGTACACTATATATTATATTATATTATATTATATTATATTATGTACACTATATACATTATATAATATTACGTTAGTTCATGTTACATTACTACATGCAAATAACAGAGTAAAATAATTTTTAGGTCAATTGGAAAATAAGCATCAATTTTCATGTTTCACTTTGTCAAAATGTACATTGTTGTTATATGTGAAAGATATGAAGTATAAAATGAATTATTTGCGAATGGTAAATTCACTGAAAGGATTTGCACAGGCTCATGAGTCTCTTGTATTTTTACCACCGAGTATGAGAGAGAGAGAGAGAGAGAGAGAGCTGTAAATGTGTCCGAAAAATTTATGACGCAAAAATAAAATAAAAAAACCCAAAAAAACCCCAGGACAGCTCCTCCTCTAAATCAGCTCGGGAAGAGTTTATTGCGCAGATTTTACTGCGCTCTTTACTGCACCAACTGTTTAACTTTGGAGAGAAAGTGTGAAGTCGATTATTTGTTTTTATTTATTTACTAGGCTCCATCGAGGACGTCTTCCTGGCTGATGCGCGCGCACGCACAC
>JAAGKR010000301.1:36976-71765 GCA_011419295.1 Clarias macrocephalus | reverse complement strand
ACAGACTAAAAGTTTGGACACACCTTCTCATTCAAAGAGGTTGAATTTGTATTATGGCAAGAAAAAAGCAGCCAAGTAAAGAAAAACGAGTGGCATCATTACTTTAAGAAATGAAGGTCAGTCAGTCCGAAAATTGGGAAAACTTTGAAAGTGTCCCCAAGTGCAGTCACAAAAACCATCAAGCGCTACAAAGAAACTGGCTCACATGCGGACCGCCCCAGGAAAGGAAGACCAGGAGTCACCTCTGCTGCGGAGGATAAATTCATCCGCCTCACCAGCCTCAGAAATCGCAGGTTAACAGCAGCTCAGATCAGAGAGCAGGTCAATGCCACACAGAGTTCTAGCAGCAGACACGTCTCTAGAACAACTGTTAAGAGGAGACTGTGTGAATCAGGCCTTCATGGTAGAAGATCTGCTAGGAAACCACTGCTAAGGACAGGCAACAAGCAGAAGAGACGCGTTTGGGCTAAAGAACACAATAAAGAACACAATAAAGAAAACTCGCTGAATGAGAAGGGGTGTCCAAACTTTTGGTCTGTACTGTATATATATATAAGTAAACTGTAAATAAACTGATGATAAACTATACTATTATTTAGTAAACTAAATAAAAAAACTGTAATAAATAAAAGTAACACTGTGTAATAAGCATATATATTTGCTTTTGTTTGCTTGTTATATTACATTAAATTCCATATTCTATTATGTACACTATATATTATATTATATTATATTATATTATATTATATTATATTATATTATATTATATTATATTATATTATGTTATATTATGTACATTATATAATATTACGTTAGTTCATGTTACATTACTACATGCAAATAACAGAGTAAAATAATGTTTAGGTCAATTGGAAAATAAGCATCAATTTTCATGTTTCACTTTGTCAAAATGTACATTGTTGTTATATGTGAAAGATATGAAGTATAAAATGAATTATTTGCGAATGGTAAATTCACTGAAAGGATTTGCACAGGCTCATGAGTCTCTTGTATTTTTACCACCGAGTATGAGAGAGAGAGAGAGAGAGAGAGAGCTGTAAATGTGTCCGAAAAATTTATGACGCAAAAATAAAATAAAAAAACCCAAAAAAACCCCAGGACAGCTCCTCCTCTAAATCAGCTCGGGAAGAGTTTATTGCGCAGATTTTACTGCGCTCTTTACTGCACCAACTGTTTAACTTTGGAGAGAAAGTGTGAAGTCGATTATTTGTTTTTATTTATTTACTAGGCTCCATCGAGGACGTCTTCCTGGCTGATGCGCGCGCACGCACACACACACACACACGGGTGGATGTTGAAGTTGCTGCTGTTGGAGGTGTGAATGTGCTTGGAGAGTTAATCCTCTGCGCTGTGAATGCTGCGGGTGTTAAAGGCAGAGTTTAGAAGTGCTTGTTGCGCTGATGTGTGTGTGTGTGTGAGTGTGAGTGTGTGTGTGTGTGTATTGGCTGAGGTGAAGTGCTTGAGGATGGCGGTGGCGCGGCGGGAGGCGTGTATTCAGATCGGGACGGAGAAGTCAGGGGAAGGAAGGTGTGATCACTTGATGTGGAGAGATGAACTACATCCTGATGGCTCATGTCTCTCTCTCTCTCTGTATGATGAAGTGTTGTGGAGTTGTGAGGCAAACGGACTTTAAAAGGTTTTCACGTGCATGTGTGATAAAGGAACAGACATGTCAAACCACGTTCTCATCCTCATCACCCCCCCCCCCCTTCGCTTCGACACACACACACACACACACACACACACACGCTGTTTATACAAATCCAGCTGGCCGCAAATGAACAGTGTACCAGAGTTAATTAGTCAACAGACTGTAACAATTAGCCTACAAGAGATTACAAATGTAGTAGCTTAAATCCAATTGCTTGTTGTTCCTCTGAAATATCATGCGCTTCTTTTTTTCACACAAGAATTGTGTGAATAACCCAGTGCTACAAGTATCAGTTCATTAAAGATGAATAATCATCATATCTAAACTAAAACGACTTTATAAAATCAAGAAAAACAAAAAGAAATCGTGTTAGAGAGGGTTTGTATGTTTCCATAAAGATTTGTGCACAGATTTAATGTGACGAGTTCCCTTTTTGATTTTCGAAACAATTTGTTGCAAAATAGGATTGTTACTATTTACTTCTCTCTATATGTGTGTGTGTGTGTGTGTGTGTGTGTGTTCAGCTTTAAAATTTTTGCCTCAATTGAATCAGATCCTAATAATAAGAAAAGAAAAAGTTTGATAATATCAATGATAAATCTAAAAGTATCAGCTTATTTATGGTACATAGAATCCTAAATGTAGCTTATTTATCATTTAGAGGTGAATCCCTTATTTCTGGACTATCAGGTCGCTCCCGGGAGAGTTCACTGATCCGATTCACTGCACTGACTCTTTTCCACGGATTCTCTTCAACATTCGCGTTCAGTCGGAATTTCCCGCACGGATCCGATTTATTTACAGTCTAGTCGAATTGCTCGCGATACGGCGGTATAACGGAAAACAGCAACATCCGCGCTGCCTGTCGCTTCGCTCGACTCGCTTAAAGAGTCATCCAATAAGATCCGACTCTCCCGCGACTCGGCCAGCGCTGGAAGTGGGTGGTATCTGCCGGAGAGAGAGAGAGAGAGAGAGAGAGAGCGAGTGGCTTTATGTAAATGTTGGATTTTAATGATATCAGAGGGACGGCCCCTGGATTCGCGGTCCAATAAAAAATGGACCCAATGCCGACACCTGCTTATAAACACAGGAAAGAGTCCAAAGTCCGCAATTTTCTCTTTCTAGAAGTCGGTGTCTGGAGCGAGCGCGCGCACCTCAGCATGACCTCCAGCGCAGTGCAGCTCCCCGGCGGCCTGAAGGCGGATCCCGCGGCGCTCATGGCATCCCTGCAGCTCATGCCGTCACCCGTGCCCAACCCGGAGATCAAGTACACCAAGGTGGGTACAACACACCAGTCTGAGTGGGGGAAACACGCGCGTTCGGGCTTTACGCGTAATTTGGGTACGATGCGCAACAGGGTCTGGAAACAGGTCTAAGTTTTAAAGCTTTACTAGTCTTTTTATTTTTAAATTTTTAACTGATTTCTCTCTCTCTCATCGCGTGAAATATATTCTGTGCTTAATGTTTAGCATGCACTCTTTTTTTTTTTTTTTTTTTGGTCATTTGTCACATTAACACTGCGCGTGCCCGTGCGCACACTGGAGACTTGCACAACCACTATCCAAAGGCTTTTGTACCTTTAACACTATCTTACTTCTTCCTCATATATATTTATTTATTTGATTTTTTTGCATCATAGTTCTAATGTATCCAATGTGCCTCATGTTTTCATAGAGAAATTTGGCCCACAAAAACACCCTGTGTAGTAGTTCTCCACCTTGGTTGAACATTGGATGAGATAACGCTCCTTATCTGCTTTCTTTAAGCACAACTGTAAAAGTTCCCATGCTGCAGTAGATCTAAAGCTGGGCTAAATCACAGATCTGCTTCCTATTCTCTACATCCTGTGTAGGAAGTTGAAAGTGTGTAGAAATATTATTGCATTAAAGGACAGCTTGCAGGCAGGGTGCTTCGTGCAGGTCTTGTTAAAGCAAAGGATGTGCAACCTGTAGTTTCAACAACTGTGCACATCAGCACGCTTTTTATACGCTAGATTAAGAGAGTTGATTAAGTAATGAGTTCACAGGACAAGGTTAACTGATTAAGTCCTGTTTTTTTTTATTTGTTTTATTTGTTTTATCCGGACAATGTAAAATAGTTGTGTTGCTTAACACGGTTAGGCGAGACGGACAGCTTTTTGTTCAGCCATAGGCATAGGAAATGCTATATAGGAACAAAACATCACAAGCTCGAGCGGTACATGTTTGATGTGGCTGTTGATTCAAGTTGAATAACTTTAAAGCATGATAGTGCTGGCAGGTAGACAGGAACAAAGTCCACAGGTTGTGATAGACAGATATAGAATCATGGCATATCTGCAGTCTTCCACATGAAATATCTCAGCATGGACACACTTACACATACTCCGAGTGGGGTTTTTAGGCAAGGGAGTGTGAGCTTGGGGAAGAGTATGACTTGGTGGATGAACCCTTAGGAATTTGAATTATCCACTGTGTGTCGTTTGTAGAGGGGTAGCGCTCCTGATTTATGGCTTCTACTTACACAAGCACCTCTTACAGCCTGTTACTGCTTCTTTTCACAAAGTTTTTCTCTTCATGCTGGATTTCAAAAGAATGTGACGATGGAGTCATCTTAAAGATACTTGGATTGTGGGGAGAAAAATTAGTTTCTCAAGTTCTTTTGGTCATATGCTGTGGCTTGATCTAAGGTGTGATGCTGTTTACTTAAAAATCCTCCTCACCCTTATTTTTTTAAATACATTTTGCATTCATGCCATTAAATTATATATACAGGATATATCTAAGAATCAGAAACCTTCAGAAATATACAACACAATATATTCACTATATAACTTAAAGACATATTTTTGTGTTTGATTCTCCTATTTTTTTTTTCAGCCAGGCCACTGTTGAAAACTAACATTATTCTAGAGCTTTATATAGAAGATACTGCAACACCCCCTTCTTCTTTTCCTGCCAGTGTAGTCTTAGCCAGCTGTAGTGGCTCTGCCAGATCTACTAAATCACTGCCCTATCAGCACTACCAGTATGTGAGGCCTTCTTTGATGCTTGTGTAGTCTCCCACATTGTGTACACACATACAGCACGTAGGAAATATTTTAGGATTTTTAGGATACTGGATACCATGGGATACTCTTTGACTTTTTCACATCTCCCGAGTTTGTCACTTAGTAATAGTTACTTTTCTTTTCTGCTTGGACAAATCGTTATTGTATTTTTGTAACAATAAAATTTGGCATAAAATATACAACAGTATTTATGTTCCTTACATTTATTATTGGAAGAATATTAAATCATCTAGATATTGTTACCAAATGTTTAGAATTCCGGCGACAATTTTTTTAAACCCCAAAAATCCTGATTTGATCATTTTTTCGGAGAATGTACCAACATGGTTATTGTCATGCATATAAAAGGTGATTGATTCAGCTTATCACCAAGACTACATACGTTAACGTTAAAATATTTTTGGCCGCGTATTTACAATAGCACGGAACAAGCCAGATCTGATCTCTACTGATATGATTTCAGAAATGCTTCAGATTTGTAACATGTGCTATGACCTTACCTCACCCTATCACCCTTAGAAAAGGTGAGACAGGGACACATGCTCACGTTTAATACCCGACAGTGTTTTCATCCCCTATCCTGGCACTCCTGTGTGTGTGTGTGTGTGTGTGTGTGTGTGTGTGTGTGTGTGTGTGTGTGTGTGTGTGTGTGTGTGTGTGTGTGTGTGGTCTTGAGATTTGATAAAAGATTTGAATTTATCTTCCTCCTGGACTGATTACCCGTATAGATTGAGCCTTACATAACCTCAGGCATGTAGTTTTGAAATTCGAGCTTATATTCCCTCCTGTATTTGGGAGACTCTGCATTTCTGTGTGTGTGTGTATATATATATATATGTATGAACTCCCTCGAAGGTGCAGATAGATAACTAGAGAGAGAGAGAGAGAGAGAGAGAGAGAGAGCGATGGATGGTTAGACGGATCGTGGGAGAGCGTCTCTGCTAAAGGTGCTCTCTGTCTACGCTCTCTGTCTCCGCTCAGAGGAAGCCATAAATTAGCATCCCCTGAAGGGGAATTATTGATGTTTTCTCTGTTTGCGGCTCTCAGATGGCAAAGGAGGCAGGAAAGAGACGAGCTTGCGTGTTTTGGGTAATTGATTGAGGCTTTGGGACTTTTCCATGGGAGAGAGACTGGGAGGAATCTCTGTGCTAATTCTACCTCCCATGATGATGATGATGATGATGATGATGATGATGATGATGATGATGTACTCACACCTTTCAAGTATTGAAGTTGACATCCTTAGAGAGTAAATCTTCAACTTCAAAGAGGGTTGGGGGTGGGGGGGGGGTTGTGTAAGCGTTCACTCACTCTGAGTCAATTACGCACCGGAGCACGATAGTTTAAAACAATTTGAATTTATTATTAGAATATAATTGAATATGATCAATTCATTATTGCTTGTCTGTTTAGAAATATTATACATTTTTATTTATTTATTTATAATATTATACATATTATGGCATTAATGTCATACATTTCTTCCCTTATATCTATTTTAATATCCATAAACAGATTTACTCGATAGCAGGAAATTAATATTGGACAAATTATTATTATTATTATTATTATTATTATTATTATTATTATTATTATTATTATATATATTTTTGCATTAGACATTACACAGCTCACATTTTCCAATATCCTAATCCTCTGTCTTTTATTAATGAATCACTGTTTGACTACGTGACGACAGAAAAATTTGCTCTCACACAATGTACATTTCTACATTTTTTTTTCTAAGAATTTGAAAGAATGTCGACTAAATTTGGGGTGAAATAATGAAAGATGTAGTATTTATAGTTCTTTATTATATTAGTTATATCGTTGTTATAACATAGAGGTATGGCAGAGAATTAAGGCCATTTTATTTGAGGTCTGACTTTTTTTTTCTTCTAAGAATTCTGACTATAATCTCTGATGAAACTGTTTGAGGAAAAAAAAACAGAATTATGAGATAAAAAAAATCAGATTTCTGAAGAATAAAAAAAATCAGAACTTAAATACATTTTATGTTGGCCTTAATCCTTATCTGTATAAGGTGGAGAAATGCACTCGGTCATGCTTTTGAGCAATTAAAAAAAAGAAGGAATTAATGTAATATTAGACATATACATTGAATAAATAAACCGTTGTATCACCTTTGAACGATATATGAAGTAAAGTCTCGCCTGTACGAATCTTTATATAACACTAAAATAATTCCCCATGTGAACCTTTCACTTTGGCTTCCTCCGAGTTAATATTTTACAGGGTGTAATACTGTTTGTCCCTGATAAGGAGGCCTACAAGTGTTTGTAAACCACTCGTTTGGATGAGGAACTCTGGCGCAGTACTATGTGGGTTAATATTAACAGTGCGAACGCATTTAGACTGGCTGGAGCGCGACACGCCTCTGCAAGGGCGCGCGGCTTTCTGTCCCGGTGAGCCGTTCCGTGCGTTGTGTTACACATCTCGATGGCTTGTTTCTCATCCCTGACATTATAAAATGTCGCGGCCTTCCTGCATGCACGCTTGAATTTCTCCCCTCCCGTGTCAGCAGTTACGGGTTTAAGTGTCCGGCCGGAGTGAGAGCTTTTGTAAACCAATCTGGGGGACAGCTTGTGTGAATGAGGTAGGCTCCATCAATCCGTCACTGGGTGAGCTAGAGCAGCTGGGGGGTGTTTGGGGCTCCCCTGCTCGGGGTGCTGTCCAGCAGGCTGTAATATATGGCCGTGTCTGACTGGGAGGGTCAGTGGCCGTGGCTCGCGAGAGCCTGCACCCCCCCCCCCCCCATCCCCCTCCCCACCCCACTTCTGGAGTTTTTCACTTCAAAACGCACCATCTCTCCCTGAGATCCACATCAAACAGTGCCCAAGGTGGAGGGTACATGCAGAGGCGGCTGATTTATTATAAGCAGCGCAGCGAGGACTCTCCCTATCGGTCTCTTGGGTTCCCTCTCATCTCTCCCTCTTCTTTCTTACTTCTCGCGCTGACCTTTCTCTTTATTTCTCACTGTCTCTGTAGGTAAACATGCCATGAACAGGGCTATTTGTCCTCGTCTCATTATGTTGTTTACCCTCATTTCTCCATGCTTAATTTTACAAAACTCACAGACTTCAAAGAACCGAGTCTATTAATCCGTAAAGGGCAATTGGCCGGGATGTTATTCTTGCGCGGAAATGATGAATTGAATCGCAGACGTTATTTATTTGTCTCCTCTCCATGGGCTTTGTCTGAGCACTTTGCACAAACATCAGATGCTCTCCCACAAGCCAGAAGCTTTAAAACTATTTTTTCAGATATTGAAATTTTGCAAGATTATTAATTTAGGAACATTGTTGTCTATAAAGAGGAAGTTATGCCTCAAAATACACCCTGTTGCACTGTTCTTTATGTTTTGACTTTGTGGTGTGAATATGATGCCGATAAGACTTTGCAACACAATAGAAAAGTCTCATTATGATAAAAAAAACAAAACAACAAAAAAAAAAACAGTAATTGCTTGTTAGAAAGAACGCAGGTCGTTTAAGTCAAGGTTCCTCATTCTGACTTCCATTTCACCAGTCAGTAAGACAATCACCACGCCAGTTATTCCTGGTTCATTCCTGGAACGTCTCCAGTGGAAATGCACCTAAAGCCGTACGAGTTCCCCGGTTCCAGAAAAGCTTTCTTCAATGGAAACGTGCCTAAGGACAGCTTAGAGCCGTACTGCTGAAATGAAGCTGTATCATATCACATCACAGAGTGAGTGAGAGTGAGAGAATGTGAGGGTGTATGAGACAGAGCAGGAAAAATGAAGTGCAAACTTTGTGAAAACGAATGTTTTAATTTTTCATGCTGTTTTTTTTTGTGTGTGTCTGTGTGTGTGTGTGTGTGTGTGTGTGTGTGTGTGTGTGTGTGTGTGTGTGTGTGTGTGTGCCTGTAATGCTAACAATTATCAGTGTCTTGAAATGTGTCCAGTAACACAGCAGAAGGAGAAAGCTGCTTGATTGGAAAGGATATGAAACTTCCTGTGTGGACTGAGCCCCCAGCTGCAGGTGCCCTGCTAGGATCCAACTGCCTCTGGAATTTTGGCCTGTTGCACATAACCGCACATATAAATTTCATTTTTTAAAACTTGTCTCCTCTGGAAAAAAAAAAAAAAGCCCAGAAATAAATGCCATTAAATATTCCTCATCTGTGTGAGCTATGAGAAGGTGCTGGGGGCCAAACAGATGTTGCACTGGTCACATCGTGAGCTTTGGCATCCTCTGCCCCCGCGGTCCAGCCGAGCCCCGAGAGAGCGTGAGCGGATCGGCGTTGCCGCGGCCGCTAGGGTCTCGACTTTATCCTTCCTCGCTGGCTCCAGGGTCCAGAGCAACTCCCTCATCCTGTGTGAAGTAATAGGCTCGATCAGAACCCCAGTGTTAAGTAGAAGCAGAGAGCTGCACACATCGCGTGCTGTAACTCCCACTCCCAAAATCTGTTTATAATAGGTGCATCTCATCGCCGTGTTAGTGCTGCAAACAAGGACCGTCAGAGGCCAGAGATTGGCAGTCTTAAGAGGATAGCACAGAGCTTTCTAAATGCTTGCAGCTGGTCTGTAACATGTGCACGCAGACCCAGTGTGTCCTCACTGTCCACTTTTCCCATCAGGCCCAGCTAACTTGTTAGATGGCGACACGACACAACCGCACAACAGTGTCCCCGTTTGTTCATCTGGCCGTGCATACCAAATGATGAGAAAAGTGTCTCGCAATTCATTATATTATCCGAAACTATTTCAGATGTTCTTTTTCCGACGATTCTCTCATTGCTCTGCTGCCTAAACACAAAAGTTGCAGATCTTAGTCGACCGATAATGTCTTCGCTATTCATCCCCGAGAATGGTGTTTTGATCTCCCGTGTCGCCTCTCTGACGTCTCTGGGAGCGGTGCAAAAGAAAAGTAAAACGTTGATCGATCTGAAATTTTGCACCTTTGCACTTGCGCTCTAAGGCTTTTCTTTTTTGCCGAAGCAAAAGTGCAGTTTAGCGAAACCTCGAGTGTTGATTTACGGTGCGGCCCTGTCGCCCTTAATCAACTCTCTCAATAGGACGAGACAAAAGTGGGAGCGCCCCCTGAGCTCAGGGAAGTCTGGGCCAAATGGCCTCCGACGCTTGCGCTTTTCTAGCCGTGATTTAGATGGCGGCTCTGCCCTCTGTGCTGGTCGGAGGTGCCGTTAGCGTGGGGCTATGCGGTGCATTCCTCCCCTCTCGCCTGATTTAGGGCGTTCCTAAAGAGCGACCCCTATAAATTTAAAAACTAATTCCGTGCTCTATAGGCCTTTCTGGTTTTGTAGCGCACAACGAGGCCACTGACACTTTTATGAAGTGCTCTTAATGAGCGCCCGATTAAAGGTGATATAAGGCGAGTGAGAGATCTGTGTGTTGTCAGATCAGGCGAGGGAGTTTAACGCAGTTGCATCGAAAGGGAATTGCAGAGTAGAGTAGAGTAGAGTGGTACGGGCTGATACTGGAGCCTTACAACATCTGTGAGCGAGTTATTCATGCCCAAGGTTTCTTCCCTGAAGGCAGGCCAACGTTTTGTAGAGAAAAAGCAAACAAGCAAAAAAAAAAAAAGAAAAGACGCTGAAAGCCTTGAAGCGCTTCCAAACATTTTATACGTCCTAGAACATAAACACTGCATACGATTTACAGCCAATTAAATTGTACTTAAGCCTGAAAGTTTACGCCGGTAAACACACCGAAGGGCTCACAAAGCCCGAGGCAGCGGGACACTTGAACTTGGCACCGGGATTTGTTTGAACCGAAGATCTTCCTCTGCCTGAGTTTGAGTAAATGTATATGTTTGCGACTCGGAGCCAGAACGTGTTTTTATAGCACCTCATCCGTCAGAGCGGCTGCCGGCGACTGAAAACAATTTCCAAGCGATCACAGTTTGCACGAGCTCATTGGCCGCCGGAGCACCGGCGTAATCCGTTTACACGCCGCGAGTCTCAGATTAAACATTTGGCTTCGCCGTCGAATCAGATCACACCTGACACTCCTGGCACCGGATCAGACCTACACGGGGGTTTACTCGCCGCAAAACACAACTTGCTGCAAAGTTTAAAGAAAAAAAAAAAATGCAACAAATTGCATCTTCCGCTTGGTGCTGGATAGATAGATGCGTTTTGGTCTGGGCTTTTTATCGAGCTTGAAAAATGCAGGATTTGGAATCCGAGGCGGTTGTATAACGGACCACTTCCTTTAACACATCGCAGAGCCAGAGTGCCGCACGTGTTTTATGATCTCGTAAACGAGCAGCAATGTTGTGAAATCTGTGTGTGTCTGTTTTTGTGTCTGTGCATGTGAGAGCACTGGAGTGTGTGTGTGTGTGTGTGTGTGTGTGTGTGTGTGTGTGTGTGTGTGTGTGTGTGTGTGTGTGTGTGTGTGAATACGTACTGTATATGTGTGACGATGAGTGTCTGTTTGAGAAAGTCAGGGTGTGTGTGCTGTTCTGTGTGTCAGACAGAAAGTAAATGGTATGTGAGTAAAAGTGAGAGTGTATGCATAATGTGTGTGCGTGTGTGTGTGTGTGTGCAATAGGGATTTATTTCCTCCTTCTCCCCCGCTACTCTCTGTCCAGTGGCTGCATCACTCCCTAGAGACAAATTCTGCTGCAGATTCCCAGAGATTCTTCCTTCACACGCGCACACACACACACACACACACACACACACACACACACACACACACACACACACACACACACACTGCTAATTGTTACACCTAAATCTAACCCTGACTTTAACCTCAGTAACCAAACCAAATTATAATTTTTTTACTCTATTAAAATTTATTTTTTTCATTTTAATTTTTTTTTTTATAAAATGTGCAGTTTGGGCTGTTTTTTTTTTATTTTTATTTTTTTTACACTTGTGCTAATTAATATTTTGTCAATGATGATTAATTCATGAATCTAGCATAAGTGCACACACACACATTACATAAAAAATACAGCTTGTTTATGATAATCATCTGCACAAAGGTCATGTAGGTCTTTTTAATCTTTTTTTTTTATCCTGTGTGTAAAGTTATACATTTTATTAAATTGGAAAAAATTATAAATAGCTCCAAACTCATGTTATTTTATTAATTTATAATGAATACAATTGTTAATTCCTTCAGTTTTAATTAATTATGGTTTAGTAAAATTTACCTATTTATCAGTAATTTCAAAAGTTAGTGTTAGGAAGGGAACTGTTTAGTTTATATATATATATATATATATATATATATATATATATATATATATATATATATTGTGTTAACATTTATTGCATAAATTCTAGTTTGTATTAAAAAGCCAGTTGTACAATATTAATAATGCAGCAATTGTTTTTAAAAGAATTTTGAAGCCTTCGCGCTCTTACCAAAGGCGATCTGCTTTCTCAGTGTGTGTGTGTGTGTGTGTGTGTGTGTGTGTGTGTGTGTGTGTGTATAAATTGGCATGAAGTACACCCCCCCCTCTCCTCTCACCCTACTGCTGTAAACACTGAGCTCACCGCTGCTCTTTTCTTTTCTTGCTCTTTAGATCTTCATCAATAACGAATGGCACGATTCGGTGAGCGGGAAAACGTTCTCCACGTACAACCCTTCCACCGGGGAGAAGATCTGTGACATACAAGAGGCTGATAAGGTAACACTCCTTGGCACGCCTTCAGTGGAATAATATGTTCTGTTAATAAAAGAAGGTGAGAAAGGATGGGAAGATAAACTTATTACCGTGTTACCTTGATTACGGCATCACGGTTGCTTAGCGGTTAGCACTGTCGGCTTGCACCTCCGGTGTCCGGGTTCGATTCCCCCCTCGGGGTCTGTGTGCATGGAGTTTGGTGGGTTTCCTCCAGGTACTCTGGTTTCCTCCCAAAGACATGCAGATTAGGCTAATTGGTGTCCCAAATTGCCCGTAGTGTGTGAATGTTGACTGGAGGTCCTACATTGGGAATAAACACAATGGTAATCACCATTGGTCTCCACAGTCCCTAGTTGGACTACAGAGGCTCCTAGATGGATGGCTGGATGGATAGACACTCATTAGACACTTGTAACACAAAGAAGAATATTAGATAGATGTATAATCGATCGAGCAGTTGAGAGTTAAAGATCTTGCTGAAGAATGTGACTGTAAGCCACCGCTATGTTCGCATGCATGATGGGTTCAGCAACAGATTACCCAAGTCAAAGAAATCTGAAAAACAATCCTCAGGCCTCTTAAGGCATTAAAACACATCTAAGCTTTCGACACTTTTTTACTCTAATCCATGCTCATACATCAGGGGTTTTACTCATAGCAAAAGATAAAGAGACTTTTCCCCCAGCCTCTTTAACAATGCAAGAACAGAAGGTTTACTGAGGACAGGGTTTAACTGCTGGTGTTGCGATGATGGATGGTAGGAAAGGGGTAGTCGTTTAGGGCTAATCATAGAACGCTGACTGTCAGCGTTTATCCAGCGTGTTTCATCCGCATCCAAAACCTGTCACGAAGTCAAGCCATAGTCACTTCTCTCGATGGTTCCTCCTTAACAGCTACTGTCTTAGATCATTCTGATCCAAAATAATAAAGCCCCCCCCTCCGTCAGATAGTAATTTAATATAGAAAGAGGCCCCAAGTGTGTGTGGAAACTCGGAGCATCTCGAAGGCAGATGTTCCTTGTAGAGATAAGCGGTGATTAAGACATACCGACCTGACAAAGTTCCTTCTGTCTGTCACTAGACACTTCAGTTACTGGCAACGCTTTTACCAGTGCCAGTGAAATCCTCTTGTTGTTTTCTGTGGTTTTCCAAATCAGTGACCGGAGCCAAGAGACTCCAGACCGCAGTGAAATCTGGAGGAAACCTGATCTAAATACGTAATGATAGAAGCCATTTACGCAGCAGTTCGATGAAGGAAGGAAACGCCTGTATTAACAAACGCAGGTTGTTCTAGTTAACCTGATCTCTCTAGCTTCACAAGAAACAAACTCCTGCAGCGACGCTGTAAAGACAATCAGGATTTCGACTTGCCAGTGGAAATGAGAATCAATAATTTAGTGGTGAAGTAGTAATATTAGACTCTGTGTATTAGTTTTTCCCTCTAACTCTCTCTGTACCAGCCAAAGGTTTGGCGCTGGCGTGTTGTGTTGAACAGGATCTTCATGTGAGGTTTTTCTTACATGAGAGAAGCCAGATTTCACTCAGTATGTGAATGAGAGTCCAGGATCTGACAGAATTGTGTAACTCAGGCTTGTGGAAAAACTGAATTGATGAGGAAAGAGCGGCAGGTCTGCACAACACAACACAACTGCTCTAGAGCCACCGAGGCTCATCTGGAATCGATGGATTTCATCCGTCCCTGAAGTGCATATACACCTGTTTACGGGACAAAGCTATGCCGTACTTTTAACACGTCTCTCCGGTCCCATCACTTCCACATGTTTCGTCCTGTACGTCCATCGACTGTCCTGTTTACTCTTTCTGTCTCAGGCGGATGTGGATAAAGCAGTCCAGGCTGCTCGCTTGGCCTTCTCTCTGGGATCAGTGTGGAGGAGGATGGACTCGTGTGACAGAGGGAGGCTGCTTTCGAAGCTGGCAGATCTGGTGGAGCGTGACCGTGCCTACCTCGCTGTAAGTGTGAATCTGTGGCCTGTACACACTCTTTCTCACACACACACATACAAATATGTACATGCATGTGGAATCTCAAAAGGATCATAAATGGTATCCAAACGTTCAGAAGTAGGAAGTCAATGCACCTGGATTTCTGGCACCATTGTCAAAAACGTGGAATCAATCAGAATCGAGTGTCGCTAGTGTTAAAGCTGCCATTCATCCAGCTGAAATAAGGCCCCAAATAAAAAAGATTTGAAAAATATTTTTGTTTTTATTTAGCTAATATCCTAATGCCTAATGAGCTATAACTCTTATTATAGTCATGTCCCAGTTTGTGCACTGTTTTGATCTTACCATCAAAGAGTCATTGTAGTTCCATTCTAACGTTTACTTTCTTTTAAGCGCTGTGTATAGATTTTTGATTGATTCTGTCCAAATAAAGAATAATTAAAGACATTTGCTAGCTAGAAAGAATATTGATACTAGCCATGATGTGAGAGCAGTAAGCGGCCTCTCTGTGCAAACTGGGCTAACTGGAACTCTAGCTTCGGCAGAAACAGACAAAGACCCTGACAACAATAAGCAAGTGTCTAATGAGAGCCTGTCTGTCGGGCGCTCCTGCCAGAGGTGACATGGCCGGGGCTTTCGAAGCTTGTTGTCTTCCTAATAATTCCAATTTGTTGCGCAGACGTCTGGAATGCCTGGTCAGTGGCACCGGCGAGGTGGCATGCGTGACCTTTGGGTGCTAACGATCATACCATCTAAATCTCTCAACTTTAAAAGAGAAGCTTTGTGCCACGCCAGCTATCACATGATGCGTTCTCTCAAACCCGTCTCTCACTTCCTCAGCAGACAAGCGTGTTTACAACGGCGGATTAAATCACGAACCTGGCACAGTGCGCTCGGACTCGCTGAAGCCATCTTGAATAAATCTCTCACAGGCTGCACGCGAATCTTTGCCTTAAATGGAGTCGACCGCTGTGATTTTCACTCTGAGTGAGGATCCGAGTGAATCACTTTGGAGGACAAATGTAACAGTCCATGTGGTCTTGATTGTGCTTTGTATCAAATGAGTCCCTGTCTGATAAGAAATCACAGCGTCCTGACAAAGAGATAACAAACCCGTGGCAGAGACGCAGGCTATATAAGTATTGCATTTCCCCCTAGGAGCATGGATAAAGTGCGCACTTTTGCTTGCATAAGTCTTAACTGCAGCGTGGGGGGAGTCGGATTTAATCCCCATGTGTGATTTTTCATCACACTTCTCCTCCTCCTCCTCCTCCCTCGTTTCCTTTCCTCATCACTCCTTTCTCCCCTCAGACCCTGGAGTCATTGGACAGCGGCAAGCCTTTCCTCTCCTCCTTCTTTGTGGACCTTCAGGGAACGATAAAGACGCTGCGATATTTCGCCGGATGGGCCGACAAGATCCACGGCTCCTCCATTCCAACCGGTAAGGCAACACTTGTCCCGTCCCAAACGTCTCGCTGCCATGTCACACACACACTGTGAGTCACAGCTCCAGGCATAAAGCAGACGCCACCTGGAGACATTTGAGCAGTTCAGTATCACAACAAACACACGTTCTGTTAGAACACGGCCGAGAGGCGGACCCGTAATCTGTCGATCAGGCTTTCCCAATTTATCGCTCACTTTGTCTTTGTCTTTACACGACTCCAACTCCAAAATATTCATTAATTGCAACGTTTTTTTTTTAATTCTGTCTAATGCTTGATTTAAGACACATGCGCATTATGCTGTCAGAAACGTGCGGTTTCTAATCTGCTCATAACTTCACTTCTACTCAACATTTTAATTTCATTTATGATGAGGGTTTAACTTCAGGCAAAGGACTGACAAAGTTTCATTAAGTTCTGTTCAGTCAGTTTTGCCTGATGCTGTGACAAAATCTGAATGGACAGACATACTGACATACCGACAGACAGACAGACAGACCTTTTTCAGAGACTGGTTTCGGGTCCTCCAATGTCCGAAACGTGAAGATATCATTGCAATGTGTTCGGCTGGCGTCACGTGGTTCGGATAAAACATGTGATAGTCTTCTGCCCTCCGGACTGAGTGGTAGTAGTAGCTTAATGTGGGAGCCCCCTAGTGACGGGGAGGAATTGGACACGACTAAATTAGAGAGAAAATCTGAAAAAGAAAAAAATAAAGATATCATTGCAAAAAGTGAGTTCTGACCAATGCACAGACCAAACTTTCCTTTTGTTTATATACAGTAGATGTCTCATGCAAACTGTCTCAGCTTACAATTCAAACGTTCACGTCTCATTAGCTCTTAACTTTTTACTGGTTTACTGTCTCGGCTTATCATATTACCCACAATCGAACCCACTATGTCCTCTACTCTTATGTATTTCACTCCAAAAAAAATACACTGTCTCAAAACAATCTTGTAAGCTTTCCAGCTAAACCTTAGCCAGTTTTATAATTTTACCCCAGATCTGAGTTCACTCTGGTACGGCGGAGTGTGCCGTGTTGAACTGGAAGAGACGGAGGATGAAAAACTGTGTTTTCTCTGTGGATCGTGGGGTTATGGAGGTGTTCGGTGGGTAAACACACCGGCGTCCCTGAGCGGTTATAAATCTGCACACTAATGGCTGCCCTCCTACTGAGCAGCGCCACCATTGGATCACGGTGACAGCTCCGGGGCTGGGAGGGCATGGGGGGGGTGGTTGGGGTGGCGGGCTGTTCTGGCTAATTTAGCTGTTTGAAAGGGACACAGCAGGGGGCCTGGAGACTACTGGACAAGAGTGGATTCACAACTCTGATATCAGAGTGCAACCATTAGCATACGTGTACACTTTAACGTTTAACATGGGTTAAAGAGTGTAGAAAAATGTAGATGGTTTTCTTTGCGTTCTGATTCATATAATGTGTTGCGATGACTTTCTGTCCAGATATTAGCCTGCATTTAGATTCCATGGTCTACTATTCACGATTCACACACACACACACACACACACACACACACACACACACACACACACACACACACACACACACACACACAAGCATGTAGGGAGTTATTGAACAGGCATTTGGATAATGATAATTCTGGAATATTTGTGTTTTTTTTTTTTAACTTGCAACCAGAAAAAACAAATGTTTGCAATGCAGAACAAGCACATGTGTACACTATCATGCTCTTAAAGCTTTCCACATGTCAAATTAGATACTTATGTCCTGGATGAGTATCCATAACTGTTACCTATGATAAACTGAATTCATCATGTATCATGCAGAGTCAAACCTGTAGATATCTGTGCCTGATCTCTTACCCTCACACACTCATTTTCCATGTCAGTCATCCTGTCTCAAAATTTCCACTCAGGCTCAAATATTCCTGTTTTTTACACTCAAACTGCCTTCATCAATCTCAATCTCTTGAGTGTGAGACGCACGGGGCAGCCTTGACAGTCTTACTGTCTCAGTTTCATCCTCCAAAAACATCCTCACCACTTTCTGATCGTCCACCAGCCGGCATATGACAGCAGTCGGCCTTGTTACAGGCCAGTTTTTGCGAGCGGAGAGGAGAGGAGAGGGAGAGCGAGTTCCCAGTGAGCGAGCGAGCGAGCACACCGCTGTGCCTTTGTTGTGTTGTTAAACCAAACTTGCATAGCGGGGGAACTCGCCGCATTTCACTTTATTTCATCTCCAATCTAATCCGTAATAGAATTACAGGACAAACAAACAGCATGTGTGTCTTTGGCGCACTCTTATCTGGCCACCAGGGGAGATGAATCATTGGCTCGTCCCTACTCCAGATGCCTCATGCTAGCAGATTCCTCGGGTCGGGACTGCAGAGCTCGGACGTGTTCACACGGCCCTACGGAATCTTATATATACAGTGTGATGATTTATTCCTGTTTTCTGTAACTCATAAACGAGAGGAGAACCTGATGCCTGACCACCGTGCGCATTCCCGGTCTCTCGGCTCACACAGCGTCCAGCTCTTAACCAATATCATTTGTTCTTCTTCATCTTTATCTGTTTGCACACGAGATTATAAAAGCATGTTTTTTTTTATATATCATCGTTAATAGAAGCCTAATGTCCCGGTATTAGTTTTGGTTCTTTGCCAGACATCCTGTGTTTAAGGTTGCCGTACTTTGGTTTCTTACAGATGGAGGGTATTTATCATTCACCAGACACGAACCAGTTGGAGTGTGTGGACAAATCATCCCAGTGAGTATGAGTAAAACATTTTTTTTGTGTGTGTGTTTTTTTTTTTCGATGAGGATGATCTTAGTCTTTGGAGCGCAAACAGCTTTTTAAATGATTGCATTGTTTATTGGGGCCTCGGTCAGCTTTTTATTACAAAATTTGGGAAAATACAGATGGCAATCAGAAAAAGGCGTAATAAAAAGCTGACCATCTCAACTTCAGAGGAAGAACGTACACGTTAAAGGAACCTCTTCTGGCTCTCCTCTGGTTCGTTAAACAGAAAAAAAGATGACGTTTAAAGTTTCCACAAGCAGGGAGTAACGCTTCTTCAGGGCGAGTCAGCAGCTTTCGGTGCGATTGTGTAAGCAGCTCTGGAGCTGCGTGAAGGAGGGATGGTCACTCTATCAAAGATAACATTGGATGCGTTTCCGTGCTCTTGTGTTTGCGTAGTGGAACTTCCCCCTGATGATGACGGCGTGGAAGCTGGGGCCGGCTCTTTGCTGCGGGAACACGGTGGTCCTGAAGCCGGCCGAGCAGTCCCCCCTCACCTGCCTCTACATGGGAGCGCTGATCAAAGAGGTACAGCGAATGTTCCCTGGTGCGCGCTTGTAATATCCCACTGATCAAAGAGGTCCATCACTACTGACACCGCACAATAACATGGCAGGGCCAGTGTACACATAGCACTCTGATCAAAGAGGAACAACACGGTGGCGTTGTGACATACCGGCTGACTCAGGAGGAACATTACAGGATAATTATAGTCCAGTCGGTGAAACACACTGGCTGTCTGCTAATAAATACAGTCGCAATACTGCAGCGGTGGGACGTTCTCATACCACGGTTGAGTAAATCTGTGATATCCATTTTTTTATTTTATTCTTTTAGTACGTTGTTATTTAAACATTAAGAATCAGTTCTTCACAATGGCAGCCTGGCAACTAGTACTGACGGTGAAGGGGAAACAATGTATATGAAGGGGAAACAGACCTACATACAGTACATGTAGGCATAAACTTAAAATATTATATAATATTATAATAAAATAGAAATCGACATGCACAGATGTAAAAATTTGTGAGATGAAAAGTATACAGTACTGTGCCAAAGTTTTGAGCCACCACACATTTCTGCTTATTGCGCCTCCAAAGAGCCGGAGGATTGATGCTGATGCTGATGCTGAATGCTGAGTGCTCGGAACAGATGAGATGAGAGGGGAAATGAGGTTGCTGCTGATGTGTGTTCCAACTTTTTAAAAAACAATTGTGGCCACAATAAAACTAATAATTTGTTCTCATTTCTTTCCTTTAATCTGCATCATTTAAATGAATTGAACTGAATAAGAGGAAACGATGGGTGGCTCGAGACTTCGTCACGGTACTGAGTGTGTCAGTAAAATCTTTTTCCTATTATCGGAGAAAGAATAAATGCTTCATGTGCATCAACTGGGATTAAGCAGATGACTTTTGAAATCATGCCTAAGTGCTGGATATGTTCTCCCATAATACCATGATTCCTTCCTCCACCTCCTCCACCTTAACTGAGCTGTTATTATTCCTCATCCTCTGTCTTCCTGTGGAACTGGTCCTGTCTCTTTCTGTTTGATGTTTAGTCCACGCACTCTTTTTTTTCTCCTTTCGCTGGAGGGGGACAGAGCGGGATGGGTGTGGATCCCTCACCCAAAGGCCTGTGGTGATCTTGGCTCGTCCGGATCGCTTTCTCTTACTCTCTCCCTCTGTCCTCTAAAGATTGTTTCCTCTCGCTCTGTTTGTACAGGCCGGGTTTCCACCAGGGGTGGTCAATATTTTACCAGGCTTCGGTCCAACAGCAGGAGCCAGCATCGCCTCACACATGGGCATAGACAAAGTGGCTTTCACTGGGTCCACAGAGGTAAGAGGTTCTTACAGAAACAATGGATGTTTAAATAGCTAATTTGTTGACAAAACTATTTAGATGCTAGTTACTTTAATAAATGCAAACACAAAACCTTAAGAATGATTGAAAAAAAATAATCACTGCTAAAATGAATACGTCCTCTGGAGCATACAGTCAAAATAGTTTTACGACATGATGATGATGATGATGATGATGCAAATTCAAATGTCAAACTTTACTTTGCATTCTATATTTATATCTATATAGAAACGCCTAACAGCAGTGAATTCCATTGAAATTGATGTTGCAAGATGATGAGTACTGTTACGTGCTGATGCTGCACTTTAGATGGAAAATTCATAGGAAGTGTGTTTTCTCTATTATGCAGTAATCATATACAGTTTATGTATAGAGGATCAAATACTTTTCCAGCCCGAGACCTGACCTAGCATTGCTAGTTGACCAGGTTCAGCTCAGTTCATTCACACACACACACACACACGCGCACACACACAGATGACCAGATGATGAAAGGTTCACCATGTTAGGGATGGAATGTCAGGAAAGAAAATGTTCCCCTCAACAGAAAGTCCGCGATGACACCTCCGTGTAAACGCTCATAATTCCAACCTCCAAACCTGTCTTGCTCACCGTCTTGTAAATCTTGACATTTTAGTGCGTGTTTTGATGGTTTATTATGAATTCTGGCAGATTTGGTGGTGTTTAAAGAAGGACTGTCAGTCCGGCTTGAAAATGTGCTTGTTTTCATTATTGATTAAGTGCGGTGCCATTTCACAGGCCTGAGCTCTTTAAAACCGCGAGGCAGGAGAATAACAGATACTAAATTAAGACGAGTAATATCGCTTTCGGCGATAAGGGTACAAACAGAGACGCTGTAACCAAAGCAGTCCCAGAAAATCCTTAAAAATGTGCCTCACTGTGAGCCATGTGGATGAAATGCAGAGACCTTTTTTTTTTTTTCATTTGTGGGAAATTACAACAAGAATATTTCCCACTTATCAGCTTGTAAACCCAATGACCTAGTCAGTTTTCTCAAATCAAAATCCTTCCGGCAGACGCGCAGTGAGTGATGTAAGTGCGCAGAGTCCAGTAATCACTGAATAAATATGCTATCACTGAACCGGCATCCCGAACTGAAATCCACACCCTCACTGGGAAACTCTCAGAACGCACAAAAGCCACCCACTCAGGCCTCCACTTTCCTGCTGCTGGCAAAGGCCACCCAGCTCTTTCTCTGAAGGTTCCTCCTTTCTTTCCCTTGCCACTCTCTCTCTCTCTCTCTCTCTCTCTCTCTCTCTCTCTCTCTCTTTTCCTGTACGTATGTTCTGGTGTTTATGGAGATTCTACTCCTAACTGCAGCTGATTAGAGAAAGAGCGAGCTCACGCTAAGAAAACATTAAGAGCCTTGGAATCACCTAATTATATATATATATATATAGGAGTATTACATAATTACATCATTATATAAGACTTCAAGCACAGTACAGTGAGGAGACTCTTAGCCGGAGCAAAACATTTCAAAGGTACAAACATGTACAGCCATGAATGATGATCCCAATCGAGGTGGCTTGAAGTCATTCCTATGAACCTTCACCTAGTGGAACACCTGATCCTTGAATATCTATAGATAACTCGTCGCCAACTGATGGAAGAGATGCGTCTGTCTGTGGGAACGGTACACAGAATCTTGTGGGATTCATGAACACTGTTTGCACTTTAAAGGAATTCGGCTGCGACTCCCAGACTCATGTCTGGGAGTTCCTGGGAGGCCGGCGTTTCAGACGTGAAGCAGGCAGTCTGATCATTGCTCCAGCATATTGAGAAAACTTTCTACCTTGATGGTATCCAAGCACTAGTGAAACTCTGGGATGAGTGCATTAGTGTAGCAGGGGATTATATAGAGAATATATATTTAAAGGGACTTTAATGAGGACGCTTATATCTGTGTTCTGTTATTCCGCAAAATCAAACGTCCAGGTTTGACCCAAATGCACCCACCCCATGTGTGTGTGTGCATGTGTTTATACGTGGGTGTGTATGTGCACGCCTATGCGCATGGTTCTAGGCAGACTGGAAACTCCTAATAGTTTTTTCTGGACTGTTCTTCACACTCACACATTCTTGACTCCAGGTTGCCTTAGCTTGGTCCCTGAAATCAGCAGAACACGTACAGTACTCCCTCGTACCCGTACTGTCACTTCCAGACTGTGCACCGCGGTTCATCACGTACTGGATATTCTGGAGCAGTTTGGTGTCTGTTACTGGAGGCTCATATAAACGCCTCTAATGTCCGCCGATGTCTTGTCACTCTCCGTGCAATCTGATGGAAAACAGAAAGAGAGATTATTCAGTCTCAGTGAGCGTTATATGGGCGGGTGGAAAAATGTCTGTTTGTTTATGGTTGGGTTGGGAGCAGAGATTGTTGAACAGTGTTGTTCAGAGTGTAATTCTTCTACTCAGCTAGGATGAAGAGAACAGCACACTTTTCATCATCTAAATATTTATATGATTAGATGAAGCCGTAGCCTAATATTAAGAAAAGAAAAAAAACGTGGATGATCAGTTGTGTCATATCTGGCACCCGAGATGTCAGACGTTTTTCAAATCTTCATTGCTTTGAATTGGAGATATACCTGAACATGCTGACTTTGATTATACAAATAATGTGTTGTAAATTAATATTTATACAAATTCAGATTGTTTTTCAAGTTTTTCTTGTTCTCTCCATGTTGAGGCTAGAATGAGGTTTTTACTTTCATACTCAGATTGAAACGGGCTGATGACTATATGTAGCTTGTGGGCAGGGTTGCCAGGTTTCTGCACAATTTCCAACTGCACACAAGACTTGAAATGAGCCCAAAAAGTTTTTTGTTACAGACATATTTTTCTTTTCTTTTTTTTTTTTTTTTTTTGAATGGGAAAAAAATTGAAAGCTGGTGTATGCTGCTTTCTGATTATATTTATAGGGTATATTTATTTGTATGGCCCACACAACAACAAAAAAACAAACATTTACTTTTAAAATAATGAACTACATTCTTTAGAAAGCCATTCCAAGAATCAGCTGGAAAGAGCAAGCTGGTACTTTTAGGAATTTTCACAAAAAACTAAAGTAAATATGACAAAATATAATCAGGCGATTTTTTTGTTGTAAATGATACACAAGTTAGGAGATTTGGGAAGGATGCTCTTGTTAAGTTGCTTACTCAGTAACATTGCAGAGCATGCAAAGCTTGCCAGAACGTTCAAGATCCGGAGAAAGTGATTGGATGTTCTGCAAATTCCTATTTGTTCGGATTATTTCAATGTATTTTCCATGTTTTGTGGAAAATATATGTCTTGTGATAGGATCCACCTAAAAGAATTCTGCTCTACAGCATTAAACCCTTAATTTAATTATAACTCTGTAAACAGCATTGTATTTAAAAGCTGAATTCTATCATTGAAGCATGCATTTGAGAAAAAATTGCCATTTAAAATGAAAAACTGGTGTAAATTTGATTTCGTGCCGAAACTGTCCTTTAAAGTAATCCTGGTGAAGACAGTGAGGGGTAGCTTTACAATAATACGTGACTACGCATGCTAAACATGCCACATGCTTTCATTTAGGGCTTTTGCCAAAGCCAAAGACCACACAGGCATTTTTTTCGCTTTATTTCACCTTTCTAACACTTTTTCAAGTCCAAATAGTGCAGATCGTCCTACGCAAACCTGCGGTCGGTGCTTCCTGTTCTCGATTAAACAACAGATAGAGCTCCGCGCTATAAACACAGCGTTCCTTCCTCTTCTCTGAAGCCTCCAGGGCCACTGATAGATATTTCGGCTGTGAGTTGAGGTTGCTCTCCTGTTTCAGTTGGCCTGGAGGGTGTGTGTGTGTGTGTGTGTGTGTATGACTGGAAGGGTTGCTTGGGCTGTTGGATTTATTAATGACAACTTCCCACTGATGTTGAGATTTAGTGAGACTCGGCAACGGAGGTCTCAGCGAGTAAAAGAAGCTATGCGTCCTCTGCTTCCCCCCGCAGGTTGGCAAGCTGATCCAAGAAGCAGCTGGAAAGAGCAATCTGAAGAGAGTCACTCTGGAGCTGGGGGGCAAGAACCCCAACATCATTTTTGCAGACGCTGATTGTGAGTATTCAGGGGCGGCTTTATGGGCGCCCTCCTGTTGTCCGGCTAAGACAGTATGCGCACAGGTGCCGCCGCACAGAGGCCTTGTTTGTCCCCGACATCAAAGAGGACAGAGTCTTCTGAGTTATTTTAAAGCAACACACACAACACCGTGTCTGTGATCACAATTTGTCAGGCAGTACATTAAAACAAGCTGGTGATGTTTTATTGTGAAACTTTTCGGTGAATCCGCATTTCATCAAAATACCCCAAGGAAACTTCGATATCAATCAGAAAACTTGCGATATGAAAAACATGCGTTATTTATTGTTCGGGACATGGTCAAGTTTAAGCATCCTTTAAAGCTTTCTGAGATGCTCAGTCTGACTGTATTAAAACAAATCTCATACACATTCATCACACCTGTTTAAGAGCTGTTCTTGGATCAGTCAGCTGTGATTATACCCTCGATCAGCTCCAGCTATCGTATCATTTGTGAACACAGTCTAGTCCAGTGGCTCCCCAAGTCAAGGTGTTAGAAGGGGCTTTTAAATGCTTTCAGCAGGCGTGAGTGGGGCCGCCTCCGGCCCGTAAATCAACCGAATGGACTTTGCACTGGCTGGACGCGTCCCAACGCGCCATAAATCCTACCGTTCCATTAACCCTTAACGTGCCAGTCGTACCTCTCCTCTCACAATGCACACCATTAGTAAGTGTGTTTACATGCACAGTAATAATATGATAGTCTATTACAATATTCTTAACATTTAGGATGTTAGGGCCCTATGAATTAATAAGTGGAGCAAAATCGGTACATACTGTATAACTGATCATAACTAGGCATTTATTCCTATTCATGTCTTATATACATTCTGTTACATATATTATAATAATTCTAAGTGTAATGAATGTATGTGTATGTTAATATTTATAATTGTTCACACACCTTGATGCAGGAAAAGTAAAGTGAACCTGTAAAGTTGTACCCCCTTGACCGCTTGATTGGAATGATTCTGAAATGAGTTTCATCTGTTTCTCTTCGTCTCACATTCCTCAGTGGATCTGGCAGTGGAGCAGGCTCACCAGGGCGTGTTCTTCAACAGCGGTCAGTGCTGTACGGCAGGATCCCGCATCTATGTAGAAGAGCCCATCTATGACGAGTTTGTGCGAAGGAGTGTCGAGAGAGCGAAGAGGAGGATTGTGGGAAGCCCGTTTGACCCCACCACCGAACAGGGTCCACAGGTACGGCAAAGGTTTTAGTTAGACAGCATTGACTCAAATTGTTGTGTTGCTCAAACAAATACGGAAATAAATTCGGAAATAAAGCGCGTGCAAAATTCAGTCCTACTAATTATTACGATAAAATACCCTTCACCTTGGTTGATTGCTTGCAATCGTATAGTCATTTATTAATTTTTTCATGGTTCTTCCATTATGAAAATGCTCTAAACAGCTTGGGAAAGACGTGGTATCAGAAAACGTATCCACGGAACATATGTCTGTTAGGCAATCTAGTTTACAAATGTGTTTACATATTGCTAATTGATATAAACTATAGCATTTCATGTGAGTTAAAATGTGAAGAGCACTTTCTTGCCCATTTTTATGATCATCCTACATCATTTGGACCCATCCACAACTTTTTATTAAAGTCGACTTTTTGTTGCTTTTCCTTCAAATTCTTCTCTTCATACTTCATCACCATACCTGACCTGGTTTCTGCATGCTCTCATTGTGTGTCCTTCTTGTTTTCAGATCAGTATCGAGCAGCAGAGGCGTGTGTTGGAGTTCATCGAGAGCGGCATCAGTGAGGGAGCTAAACTGGAGTGCGGAGGGAAAGCCCCCCTCTCCAAAGGCTACTACATCCAGCCCACTGTCTTCTCCAATGTGCAGGACCACATGCGCATTGCCAAAGAGGAGGTAAACCATCACCACCACCACACAGCCTTGTTACTGGCACTTACGCTGTGAGCCGGTTTTCCCTACGCCAGCATCTTTCTCTAAATCTGCATCTGGAAAAACAGCTCTTTGGTGACTTGCGGTGGTTGTTGATGTTGTGGAAATGAAAAACTGTCATGTTATGCGTATATACTGAGCTGGGTTTTGGAAAGCGAACCAAACGTGTTTTCCATCATTCTGACTGAATGTTCTTCATTACCGAACACACACAATCCATTCTCGTGATCAGTAATTCCAGCTGTGCGTCAGAAGCTTGTTTGCTAATGGGACTCTCCCTGCTTTATGGCAGATCTTTGGGCCTGTTCAGCAGATTATGAAGTTTAAGACGATTGAGGAAGTCATCGAGAGAGCCAACAACACCGAGTACGGCCTGACTGCTGCTGTCTTCACCAATGACATCAATAAAGCCATGGCCGTCTCCACAGCTGTGCAGGCAGGCACTGTTTGGTATGTGTTATTTACCCTTGCTCTGTAACATAACACACATTAAAGCCCTTTCAAAAGCTTTGTCATGTTTTCCCACCAAATGGGAGTCCAATTGATAAGAATCAAACAATGTCATTTTCATTTATTATTGTAACTTCTTGTAAAACTTTTCCTTATATGGAACAAAAACATGACTACGCAATCTTTATCCTGCTGAATGATTTATTAAACTGCATGAAAGTTATGAACATATTTGTACGCCTGCTGGAAGCAAGTCTCTAAACTGCCACTTTTGCTGTGCTTGTTTTTCAGGATAAACTGCTTTAATGCATTAAGCTGCCAGTGTCCTTTTGGAGGATTTAAAATGTCAGGCAATGGACGTGAACTGTAAGCTCTTTTACTTTACTTGATTTTACTTAGTTTCAGACAATAAAAACTTATTTCGCTTTAAACTGATGAATTGTGGAAGAAATTACAAGGATCTCAATGAGTTTCGCGTTGTGTTTTATCCATAAAGCTCTAAAAGAAGCTTTTTATACTTATCTTCCATGGCACTTACACTGATTCACTTGAGTATCCATCCATCCATCCATGTAGGAACCTCTATAGTCCAACTAGGGACCATGAAGACCAATGGTGATTACCACTGTATTTATTCCCATCGGTCAACAGTCACACGTGCATTCACACACTACGGGGTAATTTGGGAACGCCAATTAGCCTAATCAGCATTTTGGAGGAAACCATAGTACCCTGAGGGAACCCACCAAGCATGAGGAGAACTGTAAACTCCATGCACACAGACTCCTTGTTGGGAATCGAACCCAGACCCTGGAGATGCAAGGCGACAGTGCTAACCGCTAAGCCACTGTGCTTGCCAGTCTAGAGCATACTACGTACAAACCGCACTGAAAGCACTTCGATTTCATTGGATGTAAATAACATCAGTTCAAATTTTCAAGTTCAAGTTTTTTTTTAAACTCCAATTCAAACGTTATTAAAATGCGTCTCAGTATACGGTGCTTTCTGTCGGCCAGTGACTCCCAACTTGCTCCAGATTGCGCCAACAAGCAGTGTCTCAGCCCAATAGGGCCAGTAGTAGTATATGGAAGTATACTAAGCATTATATCTATATAAATCTATATACCTACTGTAGTATGTGATTTTTTTCTTTTATTATAATAGGCTTAAATATGTTGATTTGTTCACTGGAATATTGTATTGACATGAATTCTTTTGTTTTCCAGGGGTGAATACGGCTTGAGGGAGTACACTGAGGTGAAGACCATCACAGTGAATATGCCAGGGATCAAATCGTAAACTTATACACG
This sequence comes from Clarias macrocephalus, assembly GCA_011419295.1. Classification (NCBI taxonomy): domain Eukaryota; kingdom Metazoa; phylum Chordata; class Actinopteri; order Siluriformes; family Clariidae; genus Clarias; species Clarias macrocephalus. The sequence continues at coordinate 43,545 of JAAGKR010000301.1, read as the reverse complement.
CATTCCTAATGGAAGAAGGACTTCCTCTGGGCTTATCACTGATCCCATCATCCACTAACCCATCATCATCATCATCATCATCACCACCACCACGTCCATGTTCATCTCCATCCGGCAGCACCTCTATAACTTCGGCATCCACTAGCTGCCTTCATGGCCACTTTAACTCCTTGTAGTAGCCTCCCTTCGCTGGCTCCATTAACCGTACTAAAGCACTCGGAGATGGCGAAGGAGGAGGAACACACTATAAACCACTCCGCCTCCAACATCCCCACACTAATAGACTGAAACATGTGGCTATAAGGCTTGAACCTCACACTCTCTTTCTCTCAATCTCTATGCTCTGATTCACTGGGTAAAAAAAAAATCTGCAACTGCCTTTCAGTTTTTGTTGTTTTTTTGTACTAAGACCACTGAAGCTGTCTGTCTTAGCAGTTAAAAGGACAGATGTGATCATTTTTTTATATTAAGCATTAATTTTTAAATGTAATTGTTTAATTGTTCCGTGTTTTTTTGTTGTATTTGTTTTATGCCGTATAGCTCTGTATGTCGACGTGTTGACCAATGTAAACAGAAATGGTTTACCTCAGAAACAAAGAAGTGGAAAAAAAAAGAACCATTAATAAGAGAAATGCATTTTACACAAATGATTACTCATTGGTGTCCATTTATTTTCTTGTTTTAATCAATTATTTACTATGAAAAATAGAAAGTAAGATATAATAATGACTATAGTTTTGTTTTCCATCATTAAAAAAATTTCATTAAAAAATTATTCTGTGAGCATATTTATTCGGAAAGCTTGTGTGTGTGTGTGTGTGTGTGTGTGTGTGTGTGTGTGTGTGTGTGTGTGTGTGTGTGTTGGGGGTTAAACGTTGATATGTTAAGATAAGCTGGAAATTCTTCACAAAAAAGGAGATTCTTTTATACTGACACACTTCTTACAGTGTACTATTACAAAGCGGTAGCATTGCTGAAAGGGGAACATCAACACTTCCCATAATCAAAACACATTTTGTGAATGAGTGGCGGAAAATATGTAGCAGTGGTTTCTGTACACCCTGAAATGACTGATCATGTGTGGGAGAAATGAAAGAGATAAACATAACACATGGTGTTTGGAAAGACAGTAGGAGGCAACCTAATCGGAATGTTTCAGAACTCACAGGAAATCCAAACATCATCCTAGACGACACTCCCCATAGTCGCGCTTGTAATGGATATCGCATTGGTAGTCACCCCACAATCAACAATGGAAGGTGTTATTTCTATCAGGATGAGTGAGAGAGAGTGTGGACAGCACGGCTCGCACACTAATGACTGAAGCTGGTATGGCTTGAATTAAAAAAAATTAAATAAAAAAGTTGAGAAATGAAAATGTGTGCAACTGATTCTTAGACAAACTCTTTACAATATAGAACCGACGATTTGATTGAATTAGCATTCAAGGGTAGCATTAGCAGCAAACCAGATAGTTAAAACAAAACTTAATTTTTTAAAATGTTTTTTTTTTTAAATAAAATTTCGTTGGAACATTTTCTATGCTTTAACATTCCATCCATTACTACTCCTCATGATAGAACTACTACAAGTATACAACTACCACTAGAATTACTACTACTGCTATCACTCTCCACCGCTTTATTCTGTATACAGGGTCGTGGGGGGCCTGGTACATGGGGGGGGGGCACAAGGCTGGACACCCTGGCCTGGGTTTCAATCCATCACAGACATACACACTCCATCAAGTCACACGCTCCATCACACACTACGGGCAATTTGGGAATAGCAATTAACCTAGTCTGTATGTCTTTGGACTGTGGGAGGAAACCGGAGTACCCAGAGGAAACCCACCAAGCACATGGAGAACATGCAAACTCTACGCACACAGACCCGAGGCGGAAATCGAACCCTGATCCTGGAGGTGCCAGGGAACCGTGCTCACCACTACGCCACCATGGCGCTTACTACTATTACTACAATTACTAATATCAAATCAATATTACTGCTACTACTGTTCCAGCTACTATCAATACTTCTACTATTTCTACTAATACCAGCACCAGCACTACTACTTACTTTGACTAATACTGTCAGTATCTCTACTACTACTACTACTACTACTATCACCACTAGCATCCCCTATTTTTTATTTTAAAATGGACGTCTCATTTAGACATATATCTCAAGGTGGTACAAACCCAATCCAAATAAGCAGTAAAATAACACCGTATCATTTAAGAAAATGTTTTCCTAATAAAAGCATCTTAAATAAATAGACCAGTTCTCAGTGTCTGTGAAACTCTCAAGGTGGTCAAGTAAAGTTCCAAAGTTGTGAGGCAACCAAGCCAAAGAAGCAAGAAACACCCATTATTTTATATTATATGAAATCAGGTCTAGGAAAATGGCAAAGGTGGCTTGGGTCAGATCTGAGAAAAATAGTTTCGAAAGGTCAGCCTGGGTTTAAAGAAGTGAAAATGAGAGGATTTTTAAATTATTATAATAATTAAATTACTGACGGCTAAGAATGATGCTCTCAGCAAGTCCATTTTGAATCGTCTTTATAGTTTAACCCCTACGTGATACATAGACTATAAATGCAATGCAGGGTTTTTTTTTTTTTTTTTTTTTTACACTCGTATGAGTAAAATCGTTTCCCAGCTGGGCAACAGTCACATTCTGAGTACTCAAGACCCTTAATGCCATTGTTTCATTCTGACTCAGATTTTGCAACATGGTCTTCCTTGAAACAGTATTTCTTAACCTGACGAGCCTCATCCATGTCCAATACACCACGTTCACACGGATATTTCAAAATCAGAGTGGCAGAAAAGGGCGGATCTTTGCTAAGGCTTTGTGGGATAGAAAACATGATAAATCCAGTGTTTCTTTTGGGAGATCCTTTCAACACTTCGTTTCAAGTATAACTCTAAGCGATTTATTGACATCTCAGCCAAAAGGCACATGTTTTCATTTCATTCTTTGGCAGCCTCATGATTTATACACAACAGTGCTGTTAAAATAAACGATTATATCCTATTGATATTGATATTGACTTGAAAGACTGAAAGATTTATTGCGACTACCAATATTATTCTTAGGCATATGTACACTTCAGAACATTGCTGTCAGATTTACTAATGCGATTTATCATGCGAATGTATATACATATATGAAGCTTTTTAAGCAATTAAAGTAAGATGGACATTGTTAGACATTTATGTCATTTATCGATATCTTAATAGTTCAACTCGTGAATTTTTAAAACTATAATAAAATTACTTTCTCTTCACAGTTTAATGAATTTCTATGATTCTGAGTCCATTCATCTAAACATACTTTACGTTAATGTGAAATGTATAAATGGTGGAGAAACCGTAGACTGCCTTGGCATTACAAGTCGCCATTTCGGAAGGTTCAATGTATTGGCCTGTATCGAGCAAAGAAAACAACTAAGGAGATGAAATTGCTGGAATTTGGTTAAGAACTGTTTTTTAAGAAATTGCATCACTGCCGTGTTTAATAGAGAAAATAAGAGCATTTCCACACACAATGCACAGAGAACTCATAGGTTCGGGACTAAACAGCTGTGTGCTCATGAGAAAACCACTTGTAAGTGAAACTGATCAGAAAGAATGCCTTCAGTTTGCTAGAGAGCATAAAATGTCATGTGATCGGATGAGTTCAGACTGACCCAATTCTAGAGCGATAGAGCCGACAGTACAAGCCTCTGAAGGCAGGGTTATGATCTGGGGTTGCGTCAGTTGGTCAAGTCTAGACTCAGCAACGTTATGTGGCAATAATATGAAGTCAGCTGACGACCTGAATGTACTGAATGATTTTTTTTCTTCTTTGATGGCACGGGTATATTTCAGGACTCAAATTGTGAAAGAGTGATTTTGGGGAATGAGGAATCATTGGCCACCGCTCTGTACACTTTAACCAAAGCTAAAGTAGACAAATTCTCATTTATATATATATATATATATATATATATATATATTTTTTTTTTTCCAGGCAGTGTTATGAAAATATGTTGAATGTAGTCACTATGAATTTGAGCGGTTATGTTGAATGTACTGTAGTTGATTGAATAATAAAAGATTGAAATCAATAAAAAAAATTGAAAACTTGAAACATTTCTTGCCCTATTGCCAGATAAATTTTTTTTTATAAACAACCAAAATGATTACTACTGCTTAATTGCCCTTGCTATGATGTCACCCCCCCCCACCCGCCCGCTATAGCTCATCTCATAGTGTTAAAGTGATTAAAACTTTAAAGTGACCCTTATAAGATCTCTTCAAATACAGCTGCCAAATTATTATTTTTTTATGAGCGAAATCATAATTCTCCTTTCCTACAGAATGTCCAGGATGTGCCCACTCTTGTCAACCATCTTGGATTTGGCCCAAGGTTAAGTGGTGATAAAACATCCATCAGGATTTGAACTGCCATATTTCAGTGCTGTGTAATACATTTATTGGACATAGCACTTACGGAGCCTGTTAAGTATCACTGGTCGAACGCTATCCGTTGAGCTTGGTGAAGATTTATATTTGAAAATGTTCGTAACCTTACAAGCGAATGGAAGAAAGTATTAAACCCCTTAAAATATTAGACGAAATCAATTACTTCTAATGATGTATGGATTTTCTGCACTTTGCCAAATAGTTCTTAAGATGAATGGAAGTCCCATTTAAATGTTAAAGGTTCTAAATGAGATTGCGACATTAGATCCTTCAATGGGATCGTTTGTCTTCATCAAGATAGAGAGAAGCTTGAGATAACTCAGGCAAGGTATTGTGTGGAGTGATGGGGCCAGAGGAATGGTTGTTGGATCATGGGGGGGCCTTTAAACATATTCCCCTCCAGGGGGAGACACTTCCTCCACTAATCACCCCATCAGATAACCAAGGGCACATACAAAGCAAGAACATGTGACTTGATCTATGTGACCTGATATCGACTGAACAAGCGCAGGTTTCAGTGATCAATCAGTCTGAGTTGGTTTTAAAAGACAATATAAAAGTGATGTGATATATTCACACGCCTTTAGATCATCTTTTGATATACGGGGGATTATACTAGATAACTGGTTTTACCTTTTTACACTAGATTGCAGAAATATTAAATAATTTAAAGCAGCAATATTGCTGCTAATTATATTATCCGCACAACTTGGGTGAAAATATTTGGAAAAAATAATATCAGTTTCAGAGTATTTGGTACATCACCTGTTTTTATTGTTTTGGATCAAATTCTTTTGAGCTACAAAAAAAGGCATTAAGCATCTAACCTTTTGTATAAAGTAGTTAACACGGTTAATGTAAAACAGTTGCTTACTTTAAAAATGGGGACCTAGAAATCGTGCGGAATAATAAAATAAATCTTTTTAACAAAGAACTAAAGATAAGAGTGGGAGAAAAAAAAAGAACTGCTAGAATGATTTGCTTAACAAATCAAAATTAATAGGATAAGTCCTTAGAGGCATGTGTAACAAAAGTTCTTTTCCATATCATATTCATATTCTGTTATGAACGTGATGACAAATTGGTCTTCAAGGACAGATGAAAATCCTCGTGTCACCAGTTGCACTTTATCTCATCGCCTGGCCTACAGAAGCCGCTGATTATCTCAGTAGTAATGAGTCAGAGAATTTACTGTCAAACGGAGTATTACTAAGAGGCTGCTGAGGCTGTCAGCATGTTTAAGACTTGGCCACTCGTGCAAAGTGTATCCTAATCCTCTGATCTCCGTCTTAACCACAACTACCATCGCCACCCTAAATCATCACTAATAATCAACCATAACCGAACACGCTCCAACCTTCTCCTCGGGGCGTGACGACATTTAAAAAAAAAAATTCTTCCGCAGGAAAATAAAAGAGGGGAAAAGTAACGTGCATGAAAAAAAAAAGTGCTGGCCTGCTGCCAGGTTCTCTGTGACCTCTGATCCCTTAGTTGGGAGTTAGCTAGTTTCCTCTTTCCTCTGACATCACTGTCCGAACCTTGAAGAACAATAACATGAGCTTGATCTCATGACATTACGGCTTGACGCAAAATCCCACTCGCACACAGACGCTCACGGTCCACAAGCCCGGTGCTCTCATTTCAGTGCAGCTGCACATCTGCCGTTTATGTGAGAAACACACACACACACACAGACGCACACACACACACACACACACACACACACACACACACACACACACACACACACACACACACACACACACACTCTCTTATGAGGACCTTCTAATTATATAATTACACAAATGCATCTAATTAATGACACATTTCGCCTAAATATAACCATATCATTAAGCCTTGAACTAAAAAATAAAAAACAAAATCTAATTAATTTTAAACATTTCCTTGTGAGGACCAAAAGTCCCCATAAGTTCAAAACTGTCGCTTAGTTGTATGCGTGTGGGGACATTTGGTCCCCACTAAGATGTAAAAACATGGACACACACACACACACACACACACACACACACACACACACACACACACACACACACACACACACACACACACACACACACACACAAGCCAGCCAGATAC
>JAAGKR010000301.1:0-36956 GCA_011419295.1 Clarias macrocephalus | reverse complement strand
TTAAACATTTCCTTGTGAGGACCAAAAGTCCCCATAAGTTCAAAACTGTCGCTTAGTTGTATGCGTGTGGGGACATTTGGTCCCCACTAAGATGTAAAAACATGGACACACACACACACACACACACACACACACACACACACACACACACACACACACACACACACACACACACACACACACACACACACACATGCCTGCCAGTTACAGAATGAAGGAAAACATTTCCTAACACAGGAGTTTCCCAAAGCTCTCGCTGCTAACCTCTAAATGCGGAGGTCCTTGCTGGCATGCTTTCTGCATGACTGAGTCAAACATGGTCACCTGTTATGCTTCTGATGTCACTCACGATATTGAGGAAATAAATGTCTGGATATCGATGTGACGAGCCATGTTTAATAAACTACTTTGCTCTAGGGCATGAGTAATGCTTTCTTGAAAGGGGCTTGAGTCACTGGTATGAAACGCACAAAGTTCCAATGCCTTTTAATTCAGCCCACGAGAATGACTTTAACATCGCATTACGAAAAGAATCGAATTCTTTGACACCCTGTTAACTCATGTATGGCGTGAGGCTTTTACTTACAAGCTGGACGGATTACCCCGCCAACTACGTGAACTGAAACCCGACGGATATGGGCATGTGAGAATCCAGTCCGCACAGCTGTAAAGCTCACCACGCACTTGGACTCTTGGTGTCTAGTTTACTGAAAGCCCCAAGGGAGTCTGGTTTTAAAATATTCAGGCAAATTGCTCTTTAAATTCAGCGCTTTTCACTGAGCGCTCAGATCTTAATTTGTTATTTTAGCCTATTTCAGAAACACAAGCCAAGTGCTACAGTGTGCACACATAGGCAAATGAAAGAGGCTGCAAAAAAATGCACCTTGTGTGATTTATTTAATGCAGTCCAGATGTGTGAGAGGCCCGGGGAAACAGGTGACGATAGCATTAGGCTGGGATTGCACACAGATGGAAAAGGGCTTGAACCTATTTTTGCATCACTGCTGGTGCAATGTCTTTCTCTTTCCCCGAACGCTGACAAAGAATGTGAAGTGAATCAACCTCCACATCGTGTACGCGTGCTGCATGGAAGGTCTCCTCTCCTTTCCTGAAATGTCTCTCAAACGGGGAAAAAAAGTGTATCATCCTGCCATCATGGCCGCGTGTGTGGGCTCGCATGTGGCTGATATCCGAATTTCGATTCCCTGCCACATGGCAAGATCACAAGATCATTTGAATGTGTGCATGCCATATTCCTAAGAGGATATCGTTTCTCAGATTTTTAATTACAGCAATTATGTACCCGAGCCGAGGGAGATGAGTTCAGCCTTTAAAGGCATAAAGAGAGGAGCAAGACTCTGCGCTCTGCTTCCTTTCAGGTGAGAGGGCTTCTGGATAACGTCGACAGTAATCAGTGTCGATCGCGTGGCTGTCGGGGCCGCAATGAAGAGCCACTGCACGTGTCAGAGTTCAGTGCTGACCGGCAGGGTGAGGACGGATGTTAAGCAGGACTGAGCTACAGATATGGGGGGGGGTATACCGGAGTCTGTTACAGCAAGGAAAATAAAGAAGTTTTGTCCCAGTACAGTTTTATGGTTCTGCTTGGTGATGCCACTTTGACTAGCAATGGGGTTAACTGTGAGAACAGTAGAATGTTTGAAATGAAAAAAAAAAAAAGGAATTTACTGATAATCGGAGCTGTGCTTCGGATAAAAAAGTCTTTGAAATAGAAAACTTTGCTACTACGATTGGGGAAGACTGATGGGATGAAGTATTGATGGGATGGACTATATATATATATATATCACTCATCGTCTACACCGCTTTATACTGTACAGGTGTACAGGGACGTGGGGGACCTGGAGCCTATCCCAGACGAGATACACTCTGGCCATGGAGCCAATCCATCACAGGATGCACATAAACACTCATTCATACACTATGAGCAATTTGGGAACGCTAATTAGCCTAATCTGCACATCTTTGGACTGTGGAAGGAAAACGGAGTACCTGGAGGAAACCCACCCAACACGGGGAGAACATGCAAACTCCATGCACACAGACCTGAGGTGGGAATTGAACCGGAACCTGGCGGTGTAAGACAGCAGTGCGGTGTAAGACAGCTGTAAGCCACCGAGCTACCATGTATATTACCAATATTATGATAATGGACATGACCTGGTATTGTTCACTGGCAATTATTGGAAATGTTCTATTTGTTGAATGATTTTACTTTGGAAGATGTAAATAAAAGCCACTCTGGCCTTGTTCCTCCAGGGTCCAATGTCCTGCCTCGGACTTCAGGTCCGTGTGTGCACTTTTGCATGTTTCCCCAGTACTTGTTGGGTTTCCTCTGGGTACTCCAGTTTCCTCCCACAGTACAAAGATATGCAGAGTAAGCTAATTGACATTTCCAAATTCTCCATATCGTGTGTGTGTGCATGTGTCCTGTGACAGTTTTGCGCTCTGATTGCGCCCAGGCCTCCCGTGATCCTCCTGTACAATCTTCATGTCTTCATGTACACCGATAAAACTGGTGATTGTGATGCATTTTTAAAAAGGCAATCTCAAACCAGAAAAAGAATTATGTGGACCAAAAAAAAAAACTCAAATTCATTTTCTACTCTTCATCCATCAGCAAAACCCATGAGCATTTTTACTGCATGTTTAATATGATTTCACATGATTGATTACTCCGTTTCGAGCTACGGAGCTGGATGCTAGCCAGCGGTTATGTTCGGCTCTCGCCAATACAGAGGGAAAATCTTTAACAAATGTTAGCATACTGTTTTCTTTTCACACTGTTTTGAATAAAAACTGTTTTTTTTTCTTGAGATAAATTGAATTTTTTTTTTCTGACCACCATTGTTTTTAACCTAGCATCAGAGCTAATATTAACATATGTCAGAAACTTACCTTTTAACCTTAATAAACTAAAGGGGAACAAATAAATACATTGGACCAAATACAAGTAATTCTTTCAATACAGTAACACACAACTGTGTGATAAACAGGCTAATCCGAGTGTTTCTAAGTAAAAAGTTTTCTGCACCCAAGAACTCTATTTCATCTCACGTGGGTGCTTAACCCCACTCCTCTCTTCTCTCCCAGGCAGAATTACAAGAAACCCCTCCACCATCTCCCCAAAGTCCCCCAAATGGGGCTCCTCCAGCGCTCTGTGGCAGCCATTTGGGGAAGGGTGTTCAGCATGATGGATGCATAAGAAAGCGACACATTGTCCCAGCAAGGTGCCGGCGAGCTGCGCGCTGGTTTGGCTGCCCTTAAATCACCACGTCGCAGTGTGAAATGATTCATTGGCGTTAGCAGATATCCGAGTCCCCGGTGACCAAGAGCTCCCCACTCCAGATCTCACGCCCTCTTATACATGTTTATGCAGCTGGATTGTTTTATTGCACCAATTAAATTAAGTTGTGATAATTGAACATAAGCACTGGGCTCTGGAGGGCTACCAGGGCACGTCCACCTGTTTGGCTGCATTTCACTCCCAAAAAAAAAAAAACCCTCCCAGCACATGGCTTTACACCTGTAACATTTTAGTATTTCAGTTGCACGATTAAGGGCGGTGAAAAGAAGCACATTAAAGATTAGCATCAGGATTGAGCGTTTGTTCATCCTTTGGAAAAAAAAAAAAAAAGAAAAAGGTTGGAAAGCTGACAGGGGGCACTGGGTCACCGGCTGGGTGCTGCAACGTTTCCTGTCTTTAACTAAAGAGCTTTGGGAGTAAGCTATCAGAATGCACAAAAAGATCATCTCATTTCCCTCTTTGAGATTGCAAACCGCAGCTTGTGGCTCGGCGGCTGTACAAGAACAAGAACATGGCGTGTGTTGGAGCTCAGTAGGCCACCTGAACTCCTACTGGAGCAGAACGAACACACTCAGCTGCCCGAAAGCTCACTGATTACGCTTTTTATGACGGCCGACTAAAGCTGTAATGCCTGTTTTTAATCTCCAGTTGATGTCACAAAAGAAGAGCTTGAAGGATTTCCCTTTTGGCTCAACATTAAACTGAAAGCACAAACAGTCACTGCATGACGGCAGACAGTGTAAACACATGTGGGTGTATTACACAGTTTATTATTTTATGGTTTATTATGGTGATGATTAAATGTAAATGTTGTAGTCACTCATTTTTCAATCCAAATCAATCCATTTTTCAATCAAAAGGGATCCAATAAACTTTTATTTTCCATATGTCACAAATCAGACTTATTTACAGTATACTACTTTTGTCTACAATGAAAGGCCAGAGAAGGCAATTTAAATACATTAACCACAGGGAATTGAGCTCATGCCCAGCACTGGCTTTAGATCTTGTCCCTGGTTAACAATTTAACTAGCTCTCCTGATAACATCATTGTAGAAGTTCTTGTTTTTGATATAATTTGGTGATATGTTTAAGCTCAAATTCATTTAATAATAATAAAAAAAGATTGGTATAGTTTGAAAATGTGCATTCCAATATTATTTAAAAATAAATAAATAAATAAAGTTAGGATTGTCGGTACTGAAAATGTTATTCAAAAGTAAAATAATTCTGGTTGTCTGGTTATATGTTGATGTTATGTTCATTCTATTAGATTATACTAAATTATACTGCGTCCTTACATCAGTGGATAATCAACCTGGATACTATAAGTACTGCTGCTGTGGTCACAAGACTGTGACACACTTACAGAATATTTCCATTTACCATCATTACAAGAGTTGTATTTAATTTATGTTATTCTATATGTAAATTTATATATATATATATATATATATATATATATATATATATATATATATATATATATATATATATATATATTTTTTTTTTTTTTTTTTTTAACTACTCTGCATACCTTAAATTGCCCCATGGGGCTAAAGTTGTTTGAAATGAATTGAACTGATTTGAATTGCAAATGAAAATAGTATAGTCTTTCATGTATCTGTGTACTGTAATGATTTCGAATCCCACTATCAGGTGTGTTAAGGCTTGTCATCACAGGACGTTTTTATGCCCCTAGATTGGTTGTTTGGTATCCAAATATAAATCTGGATGAATCCGGAAATCTGGAAAGCTGTTCTTTTTTAATACATGGGATTACATTGGTGCAGTAGTTAGTATAGTTGGTTTGCACCTCCAAGCCTGGGTTGGGGGCTGGGGTCTTGAAACTCACCTCCAGTCTGTCTATGCACGTTCTCCATGTTCTCCACTTCAGTTTCACCCAACAGTCCAAAGACATGCGGTGTTGGGCGATTGGTTTCCAAATGACTCATAATGTGTAAGTGATGGGTTGGCATCTTATCCAGGGTGTCCACTTCATTGTGCCCCGAGTCTCCTGGGATAAAGAAGACCCCACGCTGGATGAGCGATGTGAAAAACAATCCATGAATTAATGTTAAAACTAATAAGTATTAACATCACGATCTACAGGGCGGGTGAATAGTAACTAGGCATTAAAAGTTGGTAATAAAGTCCTTACTTCTAATACAAATTTTTGTACGTGTACTTTAATACATATTGGCAAATCTTTCAATTCAAAGTAGGTATCAACCAGTTTCCTCAAACGGCTGGGGATGGAATGCACAGCCTTCTGAAGGAATTCGTTTGGGATATTGCTGAGGACCTCCTGAATCTGTGCCTCCAAGTCTTCCAGTGTGTCCTCCAGCATTTTTGGCTGGAACGACGTGGACTTGACCACTGGGAATGACCTCCAAGAAGTCCAGATCTCTCTCCATGTGGTTACGAAGAAGGAGGTAAAAAGCCTCACACACTGTAAACCCTAATGCTCTAAGTAATTAAACATATTGAGTACTGTTTACTTAAATAATTACAATTAGTTCAAATTAACAGACCTTGGTAAGTATTTAGAAATTTTCAAGTTAGCTGAACAAATGTGATATTTTAAGTAACTGTAAGTACTTAAGTAACAGTAACTGTCACCTTAAAGTTCCATCAACTTAAAATCTTTCAGACTAGTGATTTTGTGTCTGACGGCATCAGGGCACTGGTGGCTCAGTGGTACGTGTTTTGCCTGCCATGCGAATGGCCCGGGTTCGATGCCCAACAACTAGATGAAGTGTCTGTCCCAAGATGACCCATTTCCAGGAGCAGCCGAAAGACCAACAACAATTTATTTGATTTGCAACAACTAAAAGAAAATTATAATTGCTATTAAATAGTATGAGTTGGGCTACTCAATAATGCAAGTAAAGAACGATTAATATGAATGAGTACAACAAACTCCAAAACTGATGTAACAGATTAGTTCAAATTTTTTGAGTTTTGCCAACTTATTCGGGTTTACACTGTAGGACTTGGAGGCAGTACACGCACATGTACAATTTGTTCCAGTAAATTTGTATTAGAAATATTACCAATTTTAAAGCCTAATTACTTTTCACCCACCCTGGATATATAATGGCAGGTTTTTTTTTAGAAACATGGCGACATTTTCCATGAAAAAATTCCATTCTATTCCTGAAGACGTATATAATCTGTCCTGAGTTTATCTTTCATTACTCACAAATTATTCAAAACATTACAACTAAAATACAAAAACAAGACACACAATCTCATGGTCCTCCAATAGATTATCCCCCGGACTCACATCAGGGTGGTTTCATACAGATGTTCCAAGCCTGGTCAAAAGTGCCTTGATTTTTAAAAATATTTTTTATATAACAGTTTATGTCTTCAGGACTTAAAAGTCACAGCTGTGCTTCAACTTCTTTATCCTGAACATACAGCTGTGAGTGAGTTTTAAAAAATGGAGGAAATTGGATTTGACAGTGTTTTTCATTCTTTCATCTTTGAAAAAACATCACCCTGATTCCTCATCACCGACAAGTGATGGAAATGGATGAGGGCAAAGGTTTTACGATAGGCAACATTCATTTGATGAAAGGGAGCCGAGTGCTAGCGAGAGATAGAGAAGAAAAACAAATGTTGAGGGGTTGAGGTGCAGCACGGTGAGTGCTAGAATGCTCTCTTCCTCCGGCCATTGATGGGATGACACCTCTGATCTCTCATCTCGTCTTAATACACAGCAGAGCAACGGCGTTACTACCGAACACACACACACACACGCACACGCACACACACACGCACACACACACACACACACACACACACACACACACACACACACACACACACACACACACACACACACACACACACACACACACACAGCATAAGCACACATCCTCTCACCCAAAGTGGCCACTGTAGGCCATTTGTTTCCTGAACTATGTGCTAAATGCTACAAGGTGATAAGCGAGGAGTCGGGGTGTCAGGGTTCGAGTGAGAAAACACACACTCGCTGTTGATTTCTGTCCTCCTTGAACTTCAGATGTGACACCTAACACATGAGAAAAGATGGCTTCAGTGTGACTTGGCCAACAAAACCAGGCTTTCGAAGGATTCCAAATAAAACATGTTCCCGAACTGAAACCCAGATCACCCGTATCTCTCAAAGAAAGATGCCGACGTGGAGTTGTTTGGTTTCTAAACACTGCTTTGGTATAAATCACACGAAATGTTTACTGCTCAGAAAATAAAAACTCAAAGTTCGATCCCCTAGAGGATGACAGCGTTTAATCAAGTCCAATTCGGTATGATTTATTCATATTCTCTTTTGTTTCCCAGGATGTGATACTAAAAAACATAGTGTGAGAATGTTTTACAAAGGAGGATTAACACCAAGTGATTCATGATTCCTGACATTTCAATGAAGATCAGGACAAAGCGCGGTGACATGGAAACATTTCTAGACAATATCTTACAGAGGAATATGGTGCAAAAGAATTTATTTTTGATGGATGGGCAATCAGGGGCATCAAGTCCAAATAAGATGACGTGCCAAACCGCTCTGTCCGTAGCGCTTTCTTTCACACGGCTAGATCCCACAGCTGGTTAGATTCCCTCTGACCATGGAGGAAGCAAGTGTAGGGAGGGGAGAGCAGCCAATATGCTGAACAGGCTTTCATCGTGATGACAACTGCTTCATTTTCATGAGAAAGGCCTCCTCTTTCCCCTGAGATAAGATAATGAGGAAGCCACTGATCCTCACACTTCAATCTCTCTTTCGTTTAAAGTGGCAGATAAAAGCACATCAGCCTGTTTGCTTATCCCGGCTTGGCCGATGTGTGTGAGGTGCATTAGGGGTGATCTAGCATGGATTCAGCGCCGTCGCTCCGGACGGTGCCAGAGTCCCAAAGCGTGGCTGCCATTCCGCTTTACTGATGCCAAAGCCTTTTCTCCCCCCTGCTCTTGTCTCCTTTCTGCTCTCCAGGAGAGCCGGTTTTACACTGTCCACATGCATTACGTCCCATGCCGTCTGAAGAGAGCTGCTGTCACCCGCCACTTCTCGCAGCATGCAGGCCACCCAGCTCGGACGAGCCTCACGCATACCATCCGTCTGTGTGGTCCTTGCAGAAGAGAAACAGATAGATGGCAGAGGAGAGGCGAAGCCAGTGCCAACGAGGAAAGAGATGTTTCAAAATTGGACAGTGTCATTTCTGGGAAAGGAAGGAAGCGAAGGAAAGGAAGAGCGGGGGTTAGAGAAAACCCAATAAAACAAAAAAAGGCTTGTGAGTGTGGGACGCTCGCCATCTGATGAAAGCAGAGAACTGGAAGGGAAGAGCTATGAGGTGTGTGCGAGCGTACATATGTAAAGAAAGCAAGAGAAAAGAGGCAATGAGAGAAGAAAATGAATCTCTCTGCCTTTTGGTAACACAAGCTAAGTCGACGTTTGATTTTATTAGCATAGGACTCAAGAATGAAAGCCAGCCACAGAGGATTTAACCCACACGAATGCACGAAGGCATGATGCTCCTTCCCTGGTTATGCTTCAGGACACACGGAAACATGTTATTTCAATCCACCGGGCATCGAAGGGTTCATTAGGAGCTAGTTAGTAGTCTTTACTGTCCCAGTCTCATCTAAGACATCTAACACACAGGATACTGTTTCACTATAAAAGCCCCCAAAATGGGCCCAGTAAGCACAACAATTCCTTACAGAAAAAAAAAAAACCTCTATGTAAATCTATCTGTTAAAAGGGGGAAAAGGAGGAGGGGAACACAACAGAATCCCTTCCTCTCCCTAATGGGGTTTATTTGTGGTTTGGTGAATTAAAAAGGCCTGTTTCCGGCCCACATGTCGGAGATGCTGGTTGCCCCTGAAGGTGTTTTGTGTGAGTGTGCGAAGCGAAGTGGAGAGGAGGAGAACAGCGTTGCAGCGTCGAAGGCAGCTGGGAGAGATTAATAAAAAGGAGCAGGCCTCGTAAACGCTGCCGCCCTGCAGTGATTAATGCCCCGCCAGACAGCAGGATGGAAAGATAAGGAGAAAGAAGACAAACGCTCCGTTCCGGCCAGGGACACGCTGCACCCGGACAAGCGGACAAGCCCCAACCACCCAGGCCAGTAGGGCCAAGGGTCTCCAAGTACAGAGGAAATCAAAATGTAGTGGGACATGGGAATTTTGAGCTCATGCCCATATAACCTGGAACAACAAATACCCAGAGTGAGTCCGTCTTGTAAAGAAAAGTTACAGTATGCACACGCATGTTCCATCGACTCCTGTAAGCAGCAGGCAATCGGAATCCAAAAGAATGGCAAAAATTTAATAGGCAGGTAAGGGGAACATTTTGCAAGAGGATGTGCATACAGTCAGACAGATAGAAGGGATTTATATGAAAACAAATATATAAAAGTCATAAGTGGAAGAATCCTGTGGTCGTGCAATGGAGAAAAGACTGCGGTATGGAGGGAAGCTGGATTGTGCTTCAGGGATGATTTGTCCTCCTCATGGGAACTAAAGTCATGCATGAATTCAACCAAATAGTACGTTGGGACAGAGTAACCCTTAAGGTGACCAAATCTACCACCCTAAACAGATTACAATAAGCTTAGCTAGTGTTTGTGAAGCCTCACACATAATATATCAGCCTCTGCTTTATTAAAAACACAAAAATAAAAGAAGTCGAATCCTCAACAAGAAATCTATATATAAAAAAAAGTTTTGATTGTGCAAGCTGATAAATTGTGCACACAATTAGTGGATGTGTTCTGCATGATTTAGACACTGAAATGCAATATGATCGCGAAAAAATAAAAGAGTGTAAACACGAGCGTGTTTTCGTTCTTGAGGAAAAATAATGAAAACCTTTCACAGGCTCTTTGAATTCTGCCGCTGTCAGACATATGAATGCAGAACAAATATATTGTCCCAATTAAAAAGTTTAGATTGTTTGGTACTGCTGGGACTTCATGAAAAATGTTATATTAAGAAATGAATAACTTCATAGTTGGCACGGTGGTGTAGTGGTTAGCACTGTCGCCTTGCACCTCCAGGGTCCGGGTTCTATTCCGGGTTCTCGACTCCCGTCTCTGTGTGCATGGAGTTTGCATGTTCTCTCCGTGCTTGGTGGGTTTCCTCTGAGTACTCCCAAAGAGTACGTTGGATTAGGCTAATTGATCTTCCCAAAATTGCCTGTACTGTGTGTGTGTGTGTGTGTGTGTGTGTGTGTGTGTGTGTGTGTGTGTGTGTGTGTGTGTGTGTGTGTGTGTGTGCCCTGCAGTGGATTGGCACCCTGTCCATCCTTTAGATGTGCTAATTTGCACATGCAACATGATGTAAACAATCACTCACACAGGTGTGAAATGATTCTCATCAACGATAATGTGCACTTCCCAATCTGAAAACACAAAAAACAGACAAGATGGGATCATATATAAACCCTCCTCTTTAATTTCATGCTTCACTACTTCACCTTTTTTCTCACTCATACCATACGTCACTCAACTCTCCCTCTTTTCTACCTCACTCCTCACTCCAGCCAGCCATCTAAGATAACACTGAGATAAGGCTGCACTCAGGCATGCTTTAATTGGATATATTTACCATAATAGCTGTGTAAAATATAGCTGTAACTTGTGCTAAAGAGCCCGTGGAGAATACCACAAGCATATGTGCTGCATTTGCCATCTTTTTTTTTTTCTATGTGTTTCAGGCAGGCCAAATGATTAATGAGTTATAATTTCTCGCTTTCTGCATGGCATCATCTTTATATAATTAGAGGGTGTGGGGCAAAAGCTGGCACAGAAGATTGAGCAATGTCTATAAAAGGAGAGATGCAGGGAACCGGGGAGGCCAAACATTGCCAGCGAATGATAGTTCACTCTAAGCAACTCTAAGTTGCCTCTAAGTGCAAAATAATCTGCAGCTAAACCACGAAACATTGTCTTCTTCATCCTCTCCACTGTTGGTTCCTTAAAAACCAGTGTTGGTCCATATACAATTCCAGAAGCACCTAATTCCTAGGAATTCCTAGAAACACCTATAAAGGGTTTTTGGAACCTTGTGACAGTTTCAACAGCACCCATTTAAATGGCTGAAAAAGCGCTACTAAGAAGTCGATAAGAAGGCCAAAAACTGTTTTCCAAACCACATTAGGTATCACGTCACAACTGTGAGATCTAAGGCTAGGATGTGCTCCTGAGACGAAGCACTGCTGATCAGGGCAGCTAAAGACAGCTAAAGAGAAAACCACTAACTGCCCTTTTCTGCATACAAGAGCCCAAAGTCACCCATGATTTGATAACATCTGTGTAACTGACGAGAGAAAGAGACCATTCAAATAACCTAAGAGCACAAGCAATGGCTGCAGAACCACTTGAAAACCCAACCCAGTAATTTTTGTCATGTTAAATAGCCACTAAGTTTAGATTATACAGAAAAACAAAGCACAATAGACCCAGCAAAATAATGACAAACATATGACTTTAAGGTATGTATTGAATTATACAAATATACCAGCAAATACTTGGGCATTGCTAGGTCAGTGGTAGGTTTCTAGCCTGCCATATGGGTTTGGTTCCCAGCCACTGGAGGCAGCGGCGCTCTGAAGCCTGGATAAAATGCGAGGATTGTGAGTTCTGTGGATGCTCTGCTGTGGCGACTCCTTGACGGGAC
Organism: Clarias macrocephalus; assembly: GCA_011419295.1. Lineage (NCBI taxonomy): Eukaryota > Metazoa > Chordata > Actinopteri > Siluriformes > Clariidae > Clarias > Clarias macrocephalus. Next base: position 24,973 of record JAAGKR010000301.1, on the reverse strand, counting down.
CAGCTGAAAGACCAACAACCAGTATATACTCAATAGGCCTTTTGCTAGGCAATTAGCAAAAAGGTTGCCCAAGAATGAGCTGACCATTCAAAAAGTTGTGTTACTTGGTTACAGTCATCAGCCACGCTATTGAAAGAAGAAAAGCCTATGCAAACTTTTCCCAAGACAAGCCCCGATTATTTTAGCTCAGAAGGCAAGTACGAGGGGTGTTCAAGACAAACTGGGACCAAAGACCAGAATCAAAAGTGCCTCGTAACGCACCTCGTAATTCTGGTCAACTACCTGAGCATAGTGGCACAGATATACTGTAGGTTCGCATGGGCCTTAAAACCCTCAGCTACTCATGCACTGCATGCTGTGTGTGAATTACTGCATTACTTCCAGTCCGTATTGACACGCACATTGTACACTTAATATCTGTCACTGTGTTTTGGCTGCTGACTCAAAATCTAACGTAAACTCTTCTCAACACTAAACCGTGGAAATCTGTAATGTATCTAAACCAACTGACAAATAGGCAGCCCATTCCAAGCCCAGTTTACTTAAACTGTCACACAGAATTAGAGTGTAAATTCACAGAACCAGTGGACAACGGGAAGACACGGATGCTTTCAACAGTTTCCCGTGTACAGTATTTCCACACAGCTAACAGATTTATACGGAGACACAAAAATACCTTGCGTCAAGTATTTTCTATGTCCGTTATGTCTCCTGGCATGGGACTGTTCATCTCTGATGACGTCACAAGGCGATTCACATAGCAAGGGGTCTGTGCAAGAGAGCGCTTCTCTACAGGATGTGTTTTTCTGGGCAGGCCATAAGGGTTTGCTATAATGGCAGGGGATTATTGTTTTACAAAGCAGCCCATGCATTCCCCCACTAATCATACACAAACAAAACATTCACTCAAATGAGGTGACAAAGGTGTTACCAAATACCATTTCTCAATGCATTTTCTGATATGGCCTCAGCTCTGTTATGTAGCATGGATAGAAAGGTCACCTAAGCTGGACAGAGCTCACTCTTCACACCTTTTTTTTTTTTGTTTTTGTGGGAGTTGATGCGTGGGCGATTATGTGGATGGAAAATGCAACACAATGACCAAATTGAGCAATTCTTATGTTTGTAAAATGGCATCCACTACCACACCCCAGGGAGCCGAGAAACGAGGGGTGAGGTTAGTTAACAATGACATAGAACATTTCAACATCATGGCGCACATTAACAAAAGGAGCACTTAATGAGAGAGAGAGAGAGAGAGAGAGAGAGAGAGAGAGAGAGAGAGAGAGAGAGAGAGTAAAAAGCATAGGAGAGCAGGAACGCCAGCCAAGAAGAAGGGCCAGTTTAAGGGGCTTCACTCATGACAAAACAATTGCTTTACAGCTTCAGATGATCCAAACTTTTCTGTTTTCACATTGGCCCGGTCTTTCTGGCAAAGTGAAGGTAAATTTGGCCAGAGTTCTGTTGAGGTACTTTCTGGACAATATAGTCTCTCCATGACATGCGACTGGACAGGGACTCTCTTTAGCTGAATGGGTGGACAAATCACTTGTCTGTCCATGTTACTTGTCTCTGATGCAGTTAACTCAGAAAATTCGTCATTTCACTTTACTGCATCCAAACTGACACACCAGCGGTCTGAGCTCCATCCGGACAGATGGATCATCTAAATTAAAGGCAAGGAACTCCAGTAATGACTCAACCAGAGATTAAGAAAAGATGTGTTTTAGCCTGTACAGCCTGAGGAGTGTATGTACAAATGGACAGATGTTTGAAGGATGCTAATTTGCTCTGATGAGATCTTTTAAGTGGCCTTATTTCCTGTCCCTAGCTCTCAAAGCACTTTACTGCAAATAGGTGCATTGTTTTCTGCATGTTTTTCCACCCTTCTCTCTTTTTCTACTATACAACTGGCAAGATTGACCACTGATCACTACAGTCCCATGAAACACACCCTCTGGCCGCGGAGGCTCCCTTCCCCTGCGTGGCCCAAGTCTCTGCTTTCTGCACTGTAAATCCTGATGCAATGGCTTGCAGGTGTCAGCGTTAAAAAAAAAAAAAAAACGCTTGCTCTGGCCCTCCCTGCAGCCCGGCCGCAGCTGGCCTTCTCCTTTTGCCAGTTAATGCTTTGCTATTTGTTTTGCTTTTGCAATCCCCCCTTCTCCCTTTCTCTCTCTGACCATGTTTCTCAATGTCTCTCTTCCACCTCGAATACATACTTCTTTTCTCTTTCCCTCTTGTTCTCACACTGCATGCCTTTCCGGCTTTAGTACCAGGCCAGGAATGGGGGCAGACCATAGCACAGGGCATGGGAATTATTGTGCCCTGAATAATCCGGTCAGGATGGTGAGAGTGGAAAACTAGTGTGCATAGTATAGGACTGTGAGGTTTTAGTTATTCCACAAGTTTGGGATTACTTTCTAACTCCATGATCATTCCTGATTTTATTTCTTTCTACAATGCTGAAGCGTCCAAAATGTGCAATACACTCCTTTGAACAGTTAACGCTGAGATGTATCTGCTACTCATGATCTGTAAAGTCTTCATAACGGCTCTAATCTAATCCCTTACCCAGTTTGTTAACTTGTGATTTCTGGGGCTGGTAACTCTAAATGAACTTCTCCTCTGCAGAAGAGGTAAGTTTTGGTCTTGCTTTCCTGGGACGGTCTTCATGAGAGCCAGGTTCATCACGGTGCTTGATGGGTTTTGCAAATGCACTTGACACAATAGTGTTTTTGCAAGAACTATTCCAGAAAGGCTGACCTCAGTGTCTTAAAATAACAACTGACTGTTGTTGTTGTTGTTGTTGTTTTTGTTGTTGTTGTTACATAATTACCTAATTCCCTATGTGTTACTGAAATCCCCAGTATTGTTGTATAACGTAGGCAATTTATCACTAAAGAAAAACTAAGAAATTGCAAGTGATCCCAAACTTTTGGATGGTAGTTTTGAACTTTTTACCCTGTCAGCTGACACGTGTATTTAAAATTCCCATTTTACAACAATAGTAGGACCTCTGTTCAACATTCAAACATGCATTCATACACTACTTACAATTTAAGAATACCATTTAGCCTCATCTGCATATGTTTGGACTGTGGGAGGAAACCGGAGTACCTGCAGAAAACCCTTCACCAAGCACGAGGAGAACATGCAAACTCCATGCACACAGACACTGAGGCGGGAATCAAACCTTAACCTGAGTGGTGAAAGGTGACAGTGCTAACCAATAAGCCACCACACACCCTAAAGGTTGATGCCATTTTTTAGATTTGATATTCACAGAAAATATCATGTAACATTTTGTTCAATTTTACAGCAAGCACACGGACCAGAATGCCTTTGGCTGGAATTTGACTGCTATTACTTGTAAGGCTCAGGGAAAAGTGGTCTAGGACTGACTTATTGTTAATACACAGAATGGTTAAAAAAACAACAACAAAAAAAAAAAAACATCACTGTTGCCTCAGAAAGTTTATTAAACGTTTAAAACATTTTATATAATCAGTTATGCTGTTTACTTATTCATGCAGTCTAGCAAAATGGATGCTAGATAGTCTCAAAAGCAGCTATGCTAAGAAGCTAGTTAAGCTATGGTATGTTATTGATAATGCAAAAATGTAGCATGTTATTAGCCAAAGTTTCACACATGATTAGCCAAAGCGACAGAACAAATGATACTGACCATTAATGATTTAATTCAGACAAGTGTGTGTGTGTGTGTGTGTGTGTGTGTGTGTGTGTGTGTGTGTGTGTCTTCGAAAGAATCCTAGTGTTTGTGTTAGCTTTTGTCCATGTCACTCTCATTAACTGGGGGTAACCAGACTGCTAAGCACTAACTAGGCACAATGCCATACTCTAATTCGATTACTACTTCATTCTAATTCTATTACTCCCAGATCTAAATCATCCTAAAACTGTCACCAAACTGTACTAATACCTGTTTATTCAGGCAGAAAACAGGTTGTGATTGAGTGAGCCAGGGTGGAAAGAGACATGAAGAGTCAGCCAAATCTCCGCAAGGAAAACCTCAGGATTAAGCCGAGCCAGATCTGACAGAGAGACAGAAGCCCCCATGCTGTGAGAAAGAGTCTCTCTCTCGTCCCTCCCTCCTCTCTGAAGTGCCTGTCAAGAGCTTCTCTGCTGTCACAAAGTGAAAGAGAGGGAAAGCGAGCAGCTCTAAGCAGACATGAGAAGAAAAAAAGAGGGGAGAAAAAAAAGAGACGGCCAGTTCTGAGGACTGATTTTTAAGTGCATGACTGCGAAACAACAATAGAGTCTGTCTAGCCATTCGGGGCGCTCACATCTCGGTCCTGCTGAAGTGACAATCGGCAGGCGTGTGAGATTTAAAGGCATTTCAGGCTGTCAAAACACAGGTGCAGGAGTCTGAGGATGCCTCTGGGGAAGCAATTGAAGATGAAGTTGCTGGAGACATCAGTGAGGAAAAACAGCTCAATGATGTTCAAGGAACATCATGTGCATCCTAGGACAGCGCTGTGATCCTGTACTCTAGAGTAGAGTAAAAGATTGAGGTTATAGGACAAAAAGTAGACAATTGCAGTTGTCAGCTAATGACAGCTAGTTAGCAATGGCAGCTCATGCATAGGGGCAAGTGGGGCAGAGCTGCATAATTTATAAAAACCCTTTAACAACTGTTCATATAAGCTGGTTGGAAATACACTATAAGGACCAAAGTATTTGGCCAAAACTGTTAATTATTGAATTCAGGTGTTTTACTCAGGCCCCTTATCCCAGTGAAGCACAATCTTAATGCTTCAATGCATAATGCCATGCTTTCAACTTTGTAGCAACAGTTTGGGGAAGGGTTTTTTTTATTCCAACAAGACTGTGCCACAGTGCACAAAGCATGCACTATAAAGACATCGTTTGAGTTTGGTGTGGAAGAACTTGCCTGGCCCTAACATAGAGCCCTGTGACCTCAACCCCTTTGAGCACCTTTGGGATGAGCTGGAAACGAAATTGCAAGCCAGGCCTTCTCGTCCAACATCAGTGCCTGACCTCATAAATGCTCTACAGAATGAATGGGCACAGATTCCAACAGAAACACTCCAAAATCTTGTGGACAGCCTTCCAAGAAGAGTGGAAGCTGTTACAGCTGCAAAAGGGAGCCCAACTCCATATTGAAGTATACAGTACAGACCAAAAGTTTGGACACACCTTCTCATTCAAAGAGTTTTCTTTATTGTGTTCTTTAGCCCAAACGCGTCTCTTCTGCTTGTTGCCTATCCTTAGCAGTGGTTTCCTAGCAGATATTCCACCATGAAGGCCTGATTCACACAGTCTCCTCTTAACAGTTGTTCTAGAGACGTGTCTGCTGTTAGAACTCTGTGTGGCATTGACCTGCTCTCTGATCTGAGCTGCTGTTAACCTGCGATTTCTGAGGCTGGTGACTCGGATGAACTTATCCTCCGCAGCAGAGGCGACTCTTGGTCTTCCTTTCCTGGGGCGGTCCGCATGTGAGCCAGTTTCTTGATGGTTTTTGTGACTCCACTTGGGTACTTTTTCAAAGTTTTCCCAATTTTTCGGACTGACTGACCTTCATTTCTTAAAGTAATGATGGCCACTCGTTTTTTTCTTCACTTAGCTGTTTTTTTCTTGCCATAATACAAATTCAACCTCTTTGAATGAGAAGGTGTGTCCAAACTTTTGGTCTGTACTGTATGTACTTGTATACATGTAGGTTTGGCCAAATACTTTTGCCCACATAGTGTATAGTGGTGTGCATAGCAAATAAACCACATTAAATGTCTTTAATCCAAAATTTAATGCCTTTAAATTATGTTCACTTGCTAGTTTCATTTGTTAATAATGCACCATATAGCAATCTATAGGGATATGGAGTTACATTTACACCTCAGTCCTATGTAGAAAAACTTTTTTCTATACTTAAATTGTATTGCACTGGATCAAACTTTCTTTTGTTCATACCGTCTTAACACCTCAGCCCTGTGCTTCCACCACTTGGCACATTGTGAAAAATATAACACAAAACCAAGCAGTTTAACAATCAGTTTTCGATTCTATTAAATAGTGTGAAATCCAAAATCAAAAAGAAAATTATTATTTTTAATGAAGCAGTTGATATAAAGATATTTTCATATTAGATACAGTAGATACAGTATTAGACTTAGTTGTTACAGTAACAATACCTTCCTCCTAATTTTCTCTTCACATATTTTCTGCATTTTCTTTTAGAGTAGATTTTTTGAAATGTAGTAGTTTAGAAATATTCTCTAAGCTTTTCCAAGTAAAAAATCTAGATTTATGAATGTACAAATTGGAAATGCCAGATGAAACTGTATACCATGGTGAAATATCCTGCACTCGCATTTTCGAACCTGATTAGATTTTGTATTACATAATAACACATGCTCGAGTATTTTTACTTTGCTGTCAAACATGTTTTTCACCATACTAAATGAATTCTGTTGGATTATATACAGTAATTATTAAAACGCACTAACATTTTATTATGCTTAAGGTCAAATCATAGACTGATTTTTAATTTTACTTATAATCTGAATTGCAATCTGAAGTTTGGAAATGATGTAGAGGATCTTTACTTCTTACTTCCTTTCTCTTTGTCTCAGAGCAGCACAGGTTACAATGCCAGCATCAATACGAGTTTTTGCGATAAAGTAAACGTAAACATCAGACTTCCTGCAATAATGGATAATTATTAAAAAATAATTCTAGAGAAACAGATCTTGAACACACTCATCATCCTGCCCTCAAATTTGTACATGTACCGTATAGCATTTAAAGGAGGGATTTACTAAGGAAGCCAGAGGAAGCCACTTCTACGGGAATCGGTACTTGTTTGGTATCTGTGCAAATAAAGCCAAATACTTTGAGGATGAGACAGAACAGCCGTCTTATGATGAATGGAACGATCACGGAGAGAAAAAAAAGAAGAATGCTAAAGAGAACACAGGAAAGAAGAGGATAGGAAAGACCAGAATTCGCTTCTTGTCTTGAATTTGTCTCTCCTTCACATGCTCTGTTTTCTATTACTCTGAACCGTGGCACCTGTAAAGGCAAGTATTACCAGCCGAAGGCTACGAGCACTTGCCAGACTGTAATGCATTCTTCATTTGTCATGGCCCTGTGTGTAATTTTATTTAATTTTTTCACATTGGCATCGAATAGAAAAGCACAGGAAGGCAAACATCCCATATGCATTTCGTTAGAAATCTGGGCAAACACCCCACCCTGTGAGTCACTCCTGACCCCCAGTAACAAAAAAACGCCTTGACATTTGTTATACACTTTCCCCATTCAGAATTACTACATTTAGAAATACTACACTTTGCCTACGGATCCACACGTGATATTAATAGACGAGAAGATCATCGATACATTTCAATAAGAAGCAGCTCGGGAGATAACAGTCAGTTTACAGTTTAACTTTCACTCCGACTGAGGACACACATCGAATTATCTCCGAGTTCAACTTTCTCTATGGTTATGTACGTAGAGTGTCAGAAGCTATTTGAAGCTATGAAGCAATATACAGTGTGAAGCTATACTTGAGTTCTCAGGTTGCAGCCAGAAATCTGATTAAAGGTCAAATCTGATCAAACAAATGCTTTAAAATATTTTATTTTTTTATTCACGAAAAATACACTTTTTTTATGCAAAAAAAAAAAAACAGTTTTATTTTTAACTGGAAAAGGTGCTGGACTTCATTACAGTTTTATTTGAACAGAGCTTTTTTAGGACCAAAAGCCGTTCTATAGAAATCCAGATGCAGATTAGCAGATCCGTGATGAGCAGATCCAGAGGTGGCAAAGGCAACTAAAATCTCCTGTGTGAAGAATAGCTGTGACTTAAAATCATTAGCATATGGAGGTGTAAAGGAGTAAAGGCAAATAGTCAAAGTGAGTGTGTGGTTTAGAATGTTCAGGCTGAGCACATGTCCTGAGAGGAGCGCATGGGAGTCTTTACGATTACAGCAGCAGTTTTTTTTTTTCCAGAATTTACAGAATCTATGGTATTTCGCATGAGTAACAAGAATAAAAAGCACAAACATGTCAGCTGACTCATTGCTTTTCGTCACTGCAATGTAGTTAGAACTAATCCAACTTCAGCTGTCCCCAGTGTCACTGTCGTACAGAAGGGTGTTAGCTTTGAGTGTTGTCATGTCAGTGGCACGTGCATAACGTGTGCGGTGCAAATCGGGTGGAAGGACATCAGGCACTGTCCATGCAAAGCAGACACAGCGCTTGTGCAACTCATCTGGTGTGAATTCAAGGTTAAGCCAGCTGTACACTATACAAATTTCAGCCAGATTTTGCTGTCACAGACGGAAAAATCACACATCATAAAAGAATAATTTGTTCGTGTCTTATTGCCGGACACATAGTGTAACATGCCACTGTATTCAAATGCGGCCAAAAATCTGTTTTTTGCAAGAAATCTCAGAGCATGACTACTGCTACGATTAGATGATTAATGCTTGTCTTAAAGTCCCCAATAAAAGGACAATACAGGATTGAGCAAAACTTACAGGACCTAATAATACACATAAAAAAAGTTCACTTTAAAATTTTCCTTTTATGCGACTCTATTTTCTGAACAAGCTTTGATCATGTTGATTGATGATGGAATCATAGAACATAGCAATTTCCTTTAATTGCAGGTTTACTGTTGGAGCATCTTCATCATATCATCTGACATGGAAAATGCGTTATCGCACAATACGGTATTGGGCCAAGTCTTTTTGGAATTATGTCTTGACAAGTAATAATCCTAAAAGACCGTTATAAATGCTCAGTCTAAAACTGGCAGAAGTTTGTATTTTCACCCTTACCCGATTTTAATATCGACTGTATACAATGGATGGAGATCAACTGCTGCGTTTCCTCCCACCCTGCAAGAAGATAAAGTGCTGGGTCACTCCCTACACTCCACATTTTTATGTTGTTATAAGTTTTTAGAAATATCTTTTATATCAAGAAATAAACAACTGGATAGAAAACTCCAACACACCCATATGATACGCAACCTGATCAAGTTAGGAAGCACCTAGGGATATAGCAAGACCCACACACACACACACACACACACACACATACACACACAATCAAAAACACCAGGGCTCAGCATTCACAGCGCTGATCTGGCATGAGTACAACATTACAGCACATAAACAGGCGCTGTATTGAGGCCTCACAATCAGTCTGCACTCTTTTACTGTTGATGTAGGACAAATGGCCAGAACAGCAACGTTTAATGGTCTGAGACTGCATTCACAACCTCCGAAATGCTTCGCAACACCACTCGCTGTAACAGTGCTTTAAATATTTAGGTATTGCAATTAAAGCAAATGATGTTGACCTTCAGCTTGTCCTTCAAATCCCCTCTTGGTCCTGGCCTGCCCACCTCCCTAGCACCTGGAACGCGGTAACATGAGCAGGCCGTAATGATATTTGACATTTCGGTGGATGCATTTCATGACTCTTTAAATGAAGTTAGCACTGTGCTATTTGGAACGGCTGGCACTATTCCCTGAGTAGCTGCTAATTCACACTCCTGGCGCTTGTCAGTTGGTGCATTCACTAATGAGGAAGCATGATTTCACATGAATAGCATGAATATAATCGAAGCCAGCATTACTTCGGATTCATCAAGGCTCACTCGGCGACAGCTATAGATTGACCTCATGTACACATGTACCAAGCTGAGCAGCCCTGTTGTTCGCAACGGCTACTTGGGAACCGAAACAAATTTTTCAGACGGCTATTCTATCATTTATGCGCGGATCTTGTCTCTGGCGCTTATACACCGACCAGCTCAAACATAAGGAATAAACATTCTCCCCAGCAGCTGTCCAAAAAAGGGCCTCCAATAATATGAGAGAGGAAAATAATAGACAAAAGCACATTGTTGTTACAGTAATTCCGAATATAAGAATGTGCATTTTCCTGCTCATTATGGCCATGCTGCTGGGCAAGCGGCTTTGCTTTTTCTCCCCCGCCGTGCCCTGGCATCCCAGAGCATCCCTGCTGAGGCGGCTTCCTTGCCGTGATGAGTTTTTGACAGGCCTCAGCGTTGCCTGTGCCAGCCCAGACGTAGCAGGATGGCAGCTTCTTGGCCGTCGCCGGACTCCGAAAACCACAATCCAATTTCTTTCTCTCTCCACTTAAGCACATGAAGAGAGAATGCGCGTTCTCATGATCATTATCCAAATGTATCTGTTTGCTCGAGTTCAGATGATGACTATGGTTGTACGATAATCCCTGGACTGGGAAGAGCTGCAGATAAGAGATCGTGTGATCTGATTTAGTTTCCAGATGCTGTCTTGTGATTTTTACTAAATCGATTATTACAATAAAGTCATTATACACATTCTTATAATTAAAGATAACAGTAAGGATGATGAATTAATAAAGAACAATTTCCGTTCCTACTAGAAATCTTATAACTGTTATATGAAAGACTGTTTGTGGTAATAAATGTCTACAGATTATGCGGTTGAAGAAGTTTGGCACCGTCAAGAAAAACATTTCAGACAAGTCAGAATGGGTTTAATAAAATCCAGCAATTCATTCTTTCCTTCACACAGTGTCACTAAGCGCTTTATCCTGATCAGGATTTCAGTGAACCCTGCGTGTGAAGCATGGACACACCCTGGTGTGCTAACCAATCGATTACAAGGAACAATGCTAAGGATGATTTTAATTAAACCTATGGCATGTTGATGGGAGGATGGAGGGAACGTGGTAACATAGAGGGAGCGAACATGCAGAACAACCACAGACAGAATCCTGAGCTCAGTCTTGTACTGAAACCTTCACTTTTCATGCCTTGGTCTGCCATGACCATGTTGCTGATTTACTGGTTGTTCTAGCTTCAATCACTTTGGAAGGTACAAATCACAGCATACCAGAAACACCCCATTAGACCTGCTGTTTTGGAGATGCTCCATTACAGCAGATATCTAAATATCAGAGGTCAGAACCAAATTATGATGGTTAGACAGTTGGTTCAGAGCATCTCCATATCAGAAACACCCCATACAACCTGCTGTTATGGAGATGCTCTGAACCAACTGTCTAACCATCACATTGCTTCAATCCTTCGCCCATTGTTCCTGCTTCCAACACATCAACTGACTGTTGATTTGTTGTCTAATTAATCCTACGCCTTAACAGCTGCCATTGTACTGCTATGACTGATTGTTATATGCAGGGTGAATCAAAAGTCTGGACCCATAGGCCCATTTTTTTTTTTAAATAAACCAATCAGTCATAACATTACAACGCTAAACCTTATGCCCAATACTGAGCAGATTCCCCTTGTTTTTGCTGAGTGCTGTGGGATGGAGCCTTCGTGGATCTGACTTGTTTGTCCATTGCATTCCATGGATGATGATCGGAACGTGGTAACATAGAGGGAGCGAACATGCAGAACAACCACAGACAGAATCCTGAGCTCAGTCTTGTACTGAAAACTTATACACAGGGACAAAATCTCCCAATCTCTATCTTTAGACAATCTCTAAAAGTAAACTCTGTGGTAGGATGTACCACAACCTGACCTGCTTAAAGCAATCCTGCAAAATGCAGTGTTATGTATGGGTGTGTGCATTAATGTTTGTCTCATAGAAAAGCTTAAGTTTTCAGACTGATCTTCATCTCAAGCCCTGAACACACCTTGCTTTCTAAAGCAGTCTCTATTCAGGCATGAAAATCAAGCTACTGCTGCCATCTCCTGTCTCTACATGCTGGTTAAACACGTCTATTAACGCTACCTAAAATAAGGCAGAATCCAGAGGCATTACATGGACAAGGCAACATTACAGCCGTCAAATTTATTAACAGACTTGCAACAGACTTTTGTAGAAGAAGTTAATATTAGTGCAAATTGTATTACTAAAATGGATCATAGTACACACATCCTGTACTTGAGTAAAACTGGAGACACCCTGGGTAAAATAGTACTCAAGTAAAAGATAAAGTCCTCCATCCAACTTGAGCAAAAGGCTTAAAGTAGTTACCTTTAAACGTATAAAAAGTACTGAGCTTGCATGAGCTCACAGTAGCCTTTGTCATAAAAAATCTCATAAAAAAAAAAAAAAAAAAAAACGGTGTATGTGCCGATTTGTCGCCATCTCCAGTTCTGATTTCAAACACCTGCTACGTGATTAGGGAAGGCAAATCATGGAATTATGTGTAATAGTCAGCAGGTCGCTGCTTCAAATACTACACACCACTTAGCAATGCAGAAAAGTTAACCAGAACCACAAAGCCTCCACTGTCGGGCCCTTGAGCAAGGCCCTTATCCCTCAACTGCTCATATGTGTAATGAAATTAAATGTAAGTCTGCCAAATATCGTCAATGTAAATTTAACTTCAACCTCTGCTTATCTGCCTGTGAGTGGAAGAAGGCCAACCTGAAATAATATTAATACACAATAACAACAGTAACGTACAATCCGCTCTGAAAGCAATGGAATGGCAGAGGCAGTTCTTTTGTTTTTGTGTTTGAGATCAAAAACGGAATATAAGTTTTCCAAATTGTGTCCATGAGTGACTTAAGGCAAACCATTTTCCTCCACACAACTGTTGAACTAAGAAACTAGCAAATATTGTAAAATAGACATCTCTTATTCGATGATATCTGATATCTAGTTCGTCTGATATTGACTCAGATCGACTGGAAAACGATGGAGAAATGTGCAATATGCAAAGTGTATGAAGTCACCATGTCATGTCCACATCTCCTAGATGTCCACACGTGGACACTCTGACGGTTCTGCCTCATGCACAGCCAGCTGTGTTCTGAAGCCTGTTTATCATAGCCATCATTGATTTTTTCAGCATGTCATTCCACAGCAGCTCTTCTGTGGGATTGGACTGTGGGGTTGGACTAGCCTTCACTTTTCATGCCTTGGTCTGCCATGACCATGTTGCTGATTTACTGGTTGTTCTAGCTTCAATCTCTTTGGAAGGTACAAATCACAGCATATCAGAAACACCCCATACGACCTGCTGTTATGGAGATGCTCTGAACCAACTGTCTAACCATCACATTGCTTCAATCCTTCGCCCATTGTTCCTGCTTCCAACACATCAACTGACTGTTGATTTGTTGTCTAATTAATCCTACCCCTTAACAGCTGCCATTGTACTGCTATGACTGATTGTTATATGCAGGGTGAATCAAAAGTCTGGACCCATAGGCCCATTTTTTTTTTTTTAATAAACCAATCAGTCATAACATTACAACGCTAAACCTTATGCCCAATACTGAGCAGATTCCCCTTGTTTTTGCTGAGTGCTGTGGGATGGAGCCTTCGTGGATCTGACTTGTTTGTCCATTGCATTCCATGGATGATGATCGGATTGGGATCTGGGGGGTTTGGAGGCCGTGTCTGCAGCCTTGGGCTCTTTGCCTGCTGGTCTGCGGTGCACTGGGTGTTCTGTTGCCTTTCTATCATAACCAGCATTGACTTTTTTTGGCAGGTTAACTGTATTGGCTTTCCTGTAAGATCAGTTCAGACAGGATGGACTTTTCTCCGCCCAGGCCAGTTTATTGGTATATTATTGTTAATGAATGATAATGTGTTAATGTTATTGATTTTTTACACATATGTAAACATGTTGATTTGTTGATTTGCACAACAGCATGCTCACTGCCCCATTTCGCTGGATTGCGTTATTATTGTACCCCAGGGTTATACAACAAATTGAAAGTTAAAACATTCTGCAGCTCTGCAGCAAATAATCCGAATAAAATCTATTAAATTTCTGCAAATACAGGCAACACTGTGGCTGTATCTAATTTTAAATAATGAGATTGTTTGTTTTTATTTACCTATGCCTAACCAGGGGATTTTAAAAGGGAATTGCCCATGGCAATCATTCATTGTGTTGTTTTGAACTGAGGACACCGTTTAAGGGACACTTGGCACAAGAGATTCTTTAAAGTGTTCTTAGTAGTTGTTGCTTTCAAAACCCTATAGTCATACGACTGTTCTCTTATACCTGTGAACAGTGTAGCCTCTGGTGGGAGCATATCATGATCAGACCGATGTTTCACTCTTATGTCACACTAATTGGAAAATGTGGTGTGCTTGCAGTACCATAATCCAGGAAGCTCCACATTTCCGAATTAGGACTAGATGATTTATTTATTCAAGGAATAAAGTTACCTAATGTTAAAAAAAGGAACATATTTAGCAAGTTTTCTTAGAGGAAGTGTTTAATGTGGAAAAAACCCATCGACCAGGAACAGAGGAACAACCCATGCTCTCCTTTCAGCCAAGTATTCATCTGAAGGGAAATACAGATGTTTTTAAATCTTCACATGGACTTGAAGAAGGAGCTGATGTAAAGTTACCGAATATGCTCCTCATGAGCGCATGATGCTGGAAGACTGACGGAATGGCTTTTTCTTTTTCACAGTAATCCCGACTACCTCAATTCCCAAAAAGCCAAGCGTGCCCGTTTGCCAAATGTAACCACTGCCATTTCAGCAGCCTCCAAATAATGACATCTGATGGCCAATTACAGAGCATCTTGCTCCAAATATGGTTACACCGTCACCTCAAAACATTTAAAATGGTCTCGACAAGCATCACACACCATTAATAGTTGTGTCTGCTCAGCTGCATCCTCTTAAATCTGTTACAGATGTTCCTGATATTTTTACGCACAATGTGTTTGTGATAAAAATGACATAATAAAGCTGTTGTACACGACGATGAGGACTCATGGGTCGATAAGAAACCGTTAGCTGGAATCCCGTACATCATTATTATCACAAACACATGGTCCTGACAATATAGAAAGCAACGCTGGAGATGCTATGTCTGTGGTGAAGGGTAGTGGGTTTGAATCGGTGTCTCGATCCTTGGCCTTGCTTGTTGAGGAGTGCAGATTGTGGGAGGATTGTTAGCACTGCAGGCACTGTAACGTCTTTCTCTTAAAAACAGTCACGTCAGGGAAACTTAAAAAAAAAAAAATGTGCCTGAGGTTTATTGAGAAAGCAGATCTCGTGCGAGGCTTAAATATTTAAATAGACATTGACGTGTATACATCATGGACGATGCATGAATCAAAACGCTAATAAAAGAAGCCAGAGAAACCTGGAAGATGTAATTAAATTGTGTCCAAGTGGGGAAAGGCAGAGGGAAAGAGATGGTTTTAATTGGGACAAGGAGATAGAGTGAAACCCAATATGCAAGAAGCCTCTGAAACTTCCCAGCACTGCATTATTTCACCAGAATTCAGACGCTTTGAAAACCACAAAGGAGGAAAAAAAAATCTAAATCACTAGTGGATGAAAGGAAAATGACCTCAGACTTCATAATCTTGCAAAAATAATGCAGTTGTTCCCTTGCTAAATTCAAATGCTGATCAATGCCAATATATACATCATGCATGCTTGATATAAGGCCATGCTGGCACATCTTTAGAAAGACACTGAAAGAAATTATATAGTATTGTTTTATCCCCCTCTTTGCCTCCCACAGGTTATTCACAATCCCTAAGGATGTGATTTCGGACGTGCAGTTGGAGAAAATCACTAGCAGACCCCATGAGTGGTTCATTAATCTGAATGGGTGTGTAATTCCCTGCATGCATAAACAAGTGCCAAAACGTACAGCTTAAAGGTTCTGGCTTCAGATCCGAAGTCTGGTTCTGAGCCAGCCGTAATCGGAATACGTGAGTGACCGTGGACAATGCTGATGTCAAACAACCTTTAATTGGTAATTGGTAACAGCCTCCAAGCAAGGTGGGCTTTAATTAACACCAGCAGTGAGAAGATCCTTCCTGGACATCTATGGCATATTTATTATGAGATGTCTGCACTCTGGAGCTTGTCATACTCAGAGTTATGAACACAAACGATCCAGATGCGCCAGGTTCCCACCATCACATGGGGCAGCAATCAGTAAAGGTTATCACAGAGCATCGCACCAGACTGAATCCTATTTAAAGGAACATATCGCTGACATTTAGAGTCGGGGAGATTTATTTTGAATGAAAGCCGGAGGGCTTTGAGGTTATTGGCGTTTCTTATCTGCACATTAAGCGAGAGGATTGTATTTGCCATATGTCATGTCTGTCTGCTGCCATCCCATCATGCACTGCCATTCTCTGCTGTAACATGAGCTAAATGCACTCCAGATGTACTCCAGTAATTGGGCCAAATTTTTCAAGCTTCAGTATTTCACACTGCATATATTAATCATCGGAGGCATGGCACAGATTTCTGAATTGATAACATCACACACATTAAAAATGGCTGACTCACCACACTAATCAAACCAAAGTGGGGTCAAGGTTAACAAAACAATTCTAGAAAAAGAGAAATTTCTTTCAAGCAGTTGTTGCGCTCATATTTCATAACAATAAGTGCTTCCACATTTAAAGTTTTCAAGCTTTTTTTTCTTTTTTTTAATTGATGGCAAAAATGACATCAGATCATACACTTAAGAGGTCAACATTATTTATTTCTGATTGCATACTGCAAAACCAGTCTTACAAAAATATAAACAAATCATTGCATTGTGTTTTTCCATATTTCTGAAATCAAGTGATACTGTAGATGTGAAGTGCTTCTCAGTCCCAGTGTTGGCATTTCTGCATGGTTTCTTCTGTAGAACATCTCGCTCAGCCCGTGTAGAGTTTAATAAACTCCTGTCAAGCTAAATTAGGTATTACAGCAATGAACACACAAAGATTCTGTCTCAGAACTGGATTTGAAAAACGACTAGTGCTTTATTCAAAGCGCAGTCTCAGGAGCAGCTATTCTGTTTTCGGTAACTGGGCTCCTTGCAGTATGTTCTGAAGAACACCATCATTAAGAACCTCAGAGTAACTCAACTCTAGGAAGTACCTGAGAGGATGCTACTAAAGAACCTGAACATACGGACAGGTCTTTCTTCATAATCTCAGACAGGATGAGTCTCCTTGGTCAGTCCTCCTCTGAGAGGGCCCCATCATCATGCACCTCTTTGTATGCAGCCAGAGCGCCCCCTTCAGGATTATAGCTCTTCATACCGACAGACAGACCCTCTCCCAGCTTCTGGGCAGCTAGTTTGGCTTGCAGCTCCTGAAAGATGTTGAGAAACATAAACACAGGTGTACATTTAGTAATTTGGCAGACACTTGATGGAGGTATTACAGTACATATTTTATGTAGCATACCTGTAGCATAATACATACTGTACAATGACTTACCACTAGTGTTAGAAACAACTGTCAAGTATTGCAGTGAAGAAAAGGCTTTTGTGATTGGTTTTTGGTCAAGAATTTTCATTTTGTTTCTTCTCTACTAGTTAGATTAGATAAATAAACATTGAAAAACCCCAAACCATGCTGACAGGTTATCGCCCAATTTATTTTATATTTTATCTCTATTATTTACGGATTACCCACATAAGGAACTTGTTTAAAAAAACAACAACAAAAAAAAAAACAACAACACAGCATTAATCAATTATAAAGCAATCCTGAAAATGTGCCAGAGGTTATATGTGGGTAAAAGAACCTCTCAATTATCATATTGGGCAGAAGCATGAGGACTGTTCATCTCCTTTAATCCTAGAAAAGATTTTACAAAAAAAATTTTTTTTTTAATTTTGTTACAAAATTTTTTTAAACAGCACATTCATGATGTTTAAAGAGTTCACACAATGCTTCGAAACAGTGTTGTTGATACCTTTCAAGATGCAGTTAAAACTTATATACAACAAGACAGTAGTATCACTTATATCTTTTATAAAAATGACAACGTATAGAAATAATTGTTAAAACATTACTTTTAAATCATCTCCTCAATATTATATAAGCCAAGTACTGCTAATGCTAGTGAATGTATTATGAAGACCCAATGTATGTATGTACGTATTACATCCCAATGTAAGCTTAAATCATTATAAAATGACCCTGTTCAGAAACAGTGATATTCTAAAGCAAACTGACATTATAATGCCGAAAAAACATTTTAGCAGTCGTACCTGATACTTCTTTGTCTGTTCCTTCAGGATGGTGACAGATTCCTCTAGTGACAGTAACTGTGCAGGACTGTGGTGCAGTGGAGGAAGCTTGGCAGCTGTGATGTCATCCAGGTGCTTCCTGTCCCTCTCTCTCCGGGCCACAGCGCTGAGAGGGGTAACACTGCCAGGGGACTGACTGGGTGATGGAGAAGCTGACTTCACTGGCAGTCTGAGAAATAGAAAACACAATGCGAGTGGAGAACCAAAACATTACAAAAGTTATATTGAAGTAAATCTGCTTTTAAACGTATACACAATTTTACACCTGGACTACACACAGCCTGAAATGAATGCCCTTAAAACAAACAAACTAGTAATATCTGAGGTACGTGGGACACCTGACTAATCACAGGCAGTGATGTTAGCTGAGGAGATCTGGCATGCCTTCAGTCCTATCCCAGGGGAACTCAGGTGTCAAAAACCGTTGACCACATCGTATACTTTAAACAGGAAAATTTTACTGAAGACCAACTACTGACTTTGATTTGATTTTGCCTCTGTTTGGGTCAGTCCAAAATTTTTCAATTAATCAGGTGGATACAATTATAATGAATTGATCATTGGATCTTTGAAACATGTCTCGGATGTTTGCATGTACACAGTGAAGAAAAAACACATTCACCATGAAAAAAATTATCAAATTTATGCTGTTCAGCTAGCAAACTAAATTGAGCACAGCTAATTGTTAAAATGATGCTTCTATACACATACAGCACCAGTCAAAAGTTTGGACACACGTCCTGCTTCAGTAGTTGTTCTTCATTGTTATTATTTTCACACTGTATATTAAACACTGCAACGACAGAACGAATGTGGAATTATGTAGTCAGCAAAAAAAAAAAATTCTGTTTTATATATAGATTATAAAGTATCCACCTGTTGCTTTAATGACTTTAATAACACTCTGGTATTGTCACAGTCGGTCTCATGAGGTAGTCACCTGGAATGTTGTTGCCATCACTCTCCTTCTTGGACAAACAGCTCTTACATAACCTAAAGGTATGTTTGGGGTCATTGTCCTGTTAGAAAACAAATGATGGTCCCACTAAGTGCAAACCAGATGGGATGGCATGTTGCTGTAACATGCAACGTTAGGCATGCTGGTTAAGTGTGTTTTAAATTTTTACTAAGTCACCAACAATGTCACCAGCAAAGCATCCACACAGCATTACATCTCCTACTCCATGCTTCACAGAGGAACCATGCATTCAGTAAACCTCTGTTCACTCTCTCTACATCTAACAAAGACATTGTGGTTAGGTCCAAAAGTCTCTTCAGACCAAAGGACAGTTTTCTAATGTCTAATGTCCACCATTCCTTGTTTTTCTTGGCCAAGCAAGTCTCATCTGCTTGTTGTTCTTCCAAAGTAATTTCACCATGAAGGCCTGACTCCTCTGTGAGAATCATTCATGTGGCCTCTAATCTGAGGTGTTATAAATCGATGTTTTCTGAGGTTGGTCATTTAAATAAACTTATCTTCTGCAGAAAAGCTAGCTCTTGGTCTTCCTTTCCAGGGGCAGAAATATTTCTCAGGAATTTCTTTCTTTTTTTTTTTTTTTTGCATCATAGCATTTGATGGTTTAGGCTACTGCACTTGGGGATACATTTTTCGGATTTGTAATGATGTAATGACAAACTGTCCTTTCTCTTTACTTAACTGAGTGTTTCTTGCCATAATATGGATTTCTATAGTAGTTAATAGGGCTATTGACTCTGTACCCACCCTTCCTCTATAACTTATTGTCTAAAGAAATGTCACAAATAAATACTTTACAGGGCACACATGTGAACTGAAAACCATTCCAGGTGACTACCTTGTCAATCTGATGAGAGAATGCCATGAGTGTGCCAAGCTGTCAAACAATATAAAATACTAAATATAAAATATATTCTGGGTTGTTTTAACATAATTTCATCAATGTTGTTTCATAGTCTTTATGTCTTCAGTATTAATGTTGAAATTGATTGTTGAAAATAATAAAAATATAAACACTGAAGTAGATGGTTTTCTACAGTCACCATCTAATTTAACTCAACATGAACAGTTCTGGAAAGAGGAGGGCAAAGTGCAAAAATATTGTAAAGTCTAGATGTGCAAAGCTGTGTGTGCCTTTAAGAAGGTGATTAGCGTCACCCGATTAAGTTTGTAAGTCATTATTAGGCGGGGTGATCCTTTTCCAAATCAGTGATTCTGTTAGCAAATACAGCTAGATGAACAAAAACTGTGTCTTCATTATAGGCTGCAAAGCAACAGAATATGATTACAGTATTTAAAAGGGGGTGATTCTTTTCTATACCCATATAAACCTCAAGCTTTACTCACTGATTGAGCCTAAATCGAGGTCTCGTCTCCTTTACATTTGATCTCTCCAACACTTCAATGTAATGTGGCTTCATCTGCTGCCGTGAGCCCAAGAAAGGATTTGTAGTTGAGTCTCTAGGAGGAATGGTGTTCTCTTCTGATAAAGTGACCCGTCCAAATGCCTCTGTGAGATCTGTGTCTTTAGCTCTATCTGCATTCCCTGATGCCGCTGCAGAAATTGTCTCTCTCATGTCAGTGGTCTCTAAATGGAAGGAGTTGTGTGCACCCTCCGCTCTCCTTGGCGCTCCCACCTCTGTGTTTAAGTCTTGGTTCTCTGCAAGTCTTGCACTAGCAGCACAAACATCAGCGGAGACGACATGCTGGCGCTGAGTAAAAGCCTGCTGGTATTTGGACTGAAATTCTGTTCGTACAGAGGCCAAGCTAGCCTGCTTCTTCTCTTGTTCTTCCTTAGTCGCTAGAGCATGGCGCACTTTCTCCACAAACTCAGAAATCTTCTTTCCTTTGTCAGGAAGGTTTTGAACAAACTGCCTGCAAAACAATATTACAATTACTGCAAAAGTTTACATTTTTTTTACACTACTACACTAGTGTATATACACAGAGAGAGGCCCCAAAAATTATACACACTTCAATATGCAAAATATACGCACAATTAATCACGATCACATAATAGTTCAGCTACTGACATCTTTAGAGGAAATTATATGACTCGAGTTTTAAAAAGGGCATAGATAACTTAACTAAGTGTGTATACAATTTTGGGCCCCTCTATTTATATATTATGTTATTAATTATGTTATTATGATGATAAACATTTTACAGACCGAGAACTCTACTTAATGTGAACCGTTACTGGAATTGTCTTTTACAAATAATTAAATTTCATGGGTTGTCGAGCATAACGAAGAGACAAAAATGTCTACTGGCATGCCAATCCTAGTCTCTGCATCCCATCGTCAGAGAGTCTGGCACTTTTCACCACTAATTGTTGATCAGAATAACTTATTTTCATATTAAGTCTGCGTATGTGTGACTGACAATGCAAAAGGGCAACCCCATTTAGTGATTAACACTTCATTTAAATGCAGGGACGATATCTTGCTCCAAAATATTTACTGTGTGCAAAAGTTTGTAACGTGGAGAGCTTGCAGACTGCAAGCTTCAAGATTCAGGGGTAAAAAAAAGATGATGTGACTTTCTTACAGGTTGATGCGTTCAAAACAAAATTCTCTCAACAGCTGAACTTACAAACAAATCAAAATTGTTTTTAGCATTTTAGTCATTGTGTAATAAATTTGTAAGGCTCTCATAATAAACGCTATCCTTATGGGTCTATAAAGTGGAACTCTTTACTCTTCTTTACCAAAGCATTTAGCGCTCTATCATCTATAACACTTATACTGTGTAAGGTCGCCGAGGGCCAGGGAATCCAAAGTATACCGTAGAACATGTATGTAGAACATGCAAACAGACGCACACAGACTGGACTTAAGATTCGAACCACAAACTTTGGAGGGTGTGAGGCAACATCACTTACCACTAGACCATCTTATGTTTAACACAACAGTTTATAAATATAACAATTCTTTCATGTTGTTTCCTCGACTGCTCACTACCACAGTTTAATTTTTTTGTTATAATTTCAAATGAATATGATCTACTCCTACCACACAGGACGCTGTGCTGCCCATCAATGTGTGAGCAGTTTAAAGCGCGCCACCTGCTGGATGATAGTGGAACAGCAACATTTCACTGCCTCAAATGCAAACATGTATAGAGTAGAGATGAATCATGATTCTTTTATGTAGTATCGCCACACTGACTCTGAAATATATATATATATATATATATATATATATTTTTTTTTTTTTTTTTTTGCCAAAAATCTAATTTGTTAGAAGTTGTATACGCCCATGTGCTCGTAAACTCTTATCCCACACGCTCACTGTCAAGTTGAGTTTTGAGAGTTTGGAGGCATTTGAGGCGAAAAAACATCACTGTTTCTTTATAATCCTGCGCTGTAAATGGTAACATACTCTGAACTGTTAACAGAATTTCATCACTTAATGACAGATACAATAACAATGTAGCTTTTTGTTTAATTTAATTTAAAGTTAAATGTTAAACTCTTGTATATAAAGTTAGTTTGTATTGTTTAAATGCTGCAAGTGAGAAAACTAATGTAATTATAGAAACAGTCTACACTTAATTAATCATTAAGCTTTTTTATAAATGTAATATTGAATAGGGATATTTGAAAAATTGTGATTCTTATAGAAACGCAATTTTAATCGAATCAGCACCTGGATATTGTGATAATATTGTATCGGGAGGTGACTGATGCTTCCCATCACTAGTATAACATTTTAAATGATAATAAAAAAAATTGGATTTTGTGGTCAGTGCGACGAAACATAGATTGCCACACAAAACAATCACAATATATAACTGAATTTATTTTTTACACATCTTAAGTAGAAATTGTAACTTTTAAATAAATACATACTGAGTTTGTTTGTGGTGCCATGACCAAAAAATATATTATAAACAAGTTTTAATAGTTCTTATAAGTGCTTTTTCACCCTGATAAACTCTATCCTATCCTAAATGTCTTCACAGCTTTGATATGAAATGCCCCCATGCCTATAAACATGCTCCTTACACAATGACGTCACGCGGTGACTTCTCCTGAATGTATGAGCCTGCGTTATATGTATACTTTCCCCTGAAATGATCTGGCAACACTGTTTAATGTGTTCCTCACCACTTCGACAGATTTCAGACCTTAAGGTCACATTAAAACAGAAAAGTCGGGTCAGAGTCGCGGGGAAACACGAGACATCAAATGTTAGCCACACAGCGCACGAGCGCGGGAAACGCCAGCGCTAACGGCACAACCTCCTGTCATTAAAAGCTCAGGTAACTAGAGCTAAGCACAGCTAATATTTCACGTTTATAAAGTTTCTAAAATGAAACCAATGACAGGAGGAAAATAGTGTCCAGGTCCTTACTTATTGTTCAGCAACTTCTCTTGCCGTGTCAGTATCTCATACAGCTGCTCTTTACTCTTACTCTCCAGGTCACCGGTGAACCCCTGCCGCTCCATTACAGCTAAATTAACTTTAAAATCAGATTATAAACTAAAACCCCAACCGTAGTTTCATCCATGTCTCGAATCTTACAGAAATCCCCATCAAGCTACACGCTACAGCGCTACTGTCAAACTGAACAGAGCAATTAGACAGGCCGCATCTCAAATCACCCACTACTGGGGGAGTCCTGCACTAGGTAGGGTGTAGACACTACGCCATAACACCCTAGAAAGAACACATGTACAGGGAACATACAGCTGTTTGATACTCACACTAACCTTGTGTGAGGTGAAGTTGGAGATTATAGCCACTATTCCTTTATTTCAAAATAAAAGAAACAGAATAAATACAGAATAACGGACAACTGCCGTTTATTTCTACACACTTATCTCACACTCCACACCCTTAACCATACATTATGCTGGATTTTATTTACGTGTTTAGTATTTCTTATGACAAAAACGAAAATATTAAGAAAGCTGGTTACTATTATTGTGTCGAGTTGTTAGTTTTTTTTAATGAGCTCTGTCTGTTTCCACTACAGGTGGCGCTGTGGGGGCGTTTCGACATTGCTGAAGTTTCTGGAAGCATTGTAACAACCAACAGCAAAGCTGTAGATCATTCTACTGAAACTTGTTAATATTTGTTTAAGCAGAGATGTTAAATAGAAAGGTTTGGCTTGATATTAGGTCAGATATCTGTTATAAATGATAAAGAAACTAAATCTAACTCACGATTTTTAAAGTAAATTGCTTGTATTTAAGTATGAATAATAATATTGTCACATTATCTGGTCTATCTGGACCTTCTGTGGATCTCAGAATGAGTTTACTTACAGTGATGATAAATGTGTCATTATGAATTTTTCCAAATATGTAATCACTCACTCATCATCTCAACTCACAATGCCTTTCACAAATATTCACACCCCTTCAAACTTTCCACATTTAATCACGTTATCACCACTTCTGGAGTAAAGGGGGCTCAATACAAATGAATGCCACAGTTTTCTGATTTTTATCTGTAAAAGATTTAGAAAACCATTTCCTTCTACTTTACAATAATATGCCCCTTTGTGCCGGTCCATCACATAAATCCCAATAAAATACATTCGTTTGTGGACGAAACATGGAAGAGTTCAAGGGATTTGAATAGTTTTGTAAAGCACCGTATATCACTTAATCACTTTAATCCTGTAATAAATCCCAGGGTTATTTGTTAATGCCAATTAGTCTAAAATGCATGTCTTTGACCTCTGGGAAGAAAACCCAGTCAATTTCATCGTGGTGCTTGATGGGTTTTGCAAATGCACTTAAGAAATAATTGTACTTGACTTGCAAGAACTATTCCAGACCAGCTGACCAGTGTGCCTTACAGTAACAATAGACTTAATAGTCTACAATTTGTATACAGCTGTGATTTGAAATGGCCAATATTTTAGATTCGATAACGACATTGCTATTTGATTTTCCAGAAGAGCCATCCCACTGGAGCATTAGTCCTCGCTCCAATTCATCCCAATTC
>JAAGKR010000300.1:197859-230995 GCA_011419295.1 Clarias macrocephalus | reverse complement strand
AACAGGAAATTACACATAATAAACAAAATGATTAATTTACTCTATTGAGACAAGTAAAAGGACCTTTTTGCTTCCTGAATGTCTAATTAATTTTTTTTTATTTTCTTATTCAAATTTCACACAGTCTAAACAAGTTTGGTTTTCTAAAATCAGTTTAACATTAGAAATGCCTGATATTTTGTGCAATACAAGAAGCTGCTAAGCAGCCTAGATGAAGAAGGAAATGAAAGCTACTTAGATTTCTAAAGAACAAATAAAAAATGTATGCAATTAACCAAACTGTACTTTATTCTTTCAGTTTATGAATAAGTTATTCTAATTGGTTCTTATATAAACGACCAGTCAAAAGTCTTGATACCTTCTAATGGATCTTTCTTGATTTTTATTTCTGCTTTGTAAAAAAAATGCATCCAAAATATACAATAATCTCCTTTGAACAGTTGCTATTGAGATGTGTCTGCTACTTATGCTATGTAAAGTCTTCATAACAGTTTGTTAATTGGTCATTTCTGAAGCTGGTAACTCTAAATGAACTTCTTTTCGGCAGCAGAGGTAAGTTTTGGTCTTCATGAGAGCCAGTTTCATCATGGTGCTTGATGGGCTTTGCCAGTGCTATTGACAATACTGTTCTTGCAAGAACTGTTCCAGAACCTCGGACTTTCGTGTCTTAAAATAACAACTGACTGTTATCGTTGTTACTTACAGTAATTACCTAATGCCATATGTGTTATTTCACAGCTTTGGAATCTCCAGTATTGTTCTAGAATGTTAAAATAAATCACAAAACCTCATCCAAAAACTAAAAACTAAAATGAAATTACAGTGGAACCTCGGATCGCGAGTAACGCGGTTTGCGAGTGTTCCACAAGACGAGCAAGGATTTTTAATACATTTTGACTTGGAAACCGAGCGAAAGTCTTGGTTTACGAGTACTGAGTATCATGTATCATGTATGCGCCTCTTATTTTGACACCGAGCGTCACATGATCACAACTGAGCCAATGATTTTTCCCTCTCTTGCGCTGCGGAATTGTGGGTAATTGTCTCCACTGCTGGTTCTTAAAGTGCAGGTTAATTTGTTTTATTTTTACTTTATATATTATATTAATTGTTTTTATGTATTTATTGTTTTGGGCTGTGGAATGAATAATTTGAGTTTTCATTATTTCTTATGGGACAATTAGATTTGGTTTATGAGTGTTTTGGAATACAGGCCCACTTCCAGAACGAATTATGCTTGTAGATGTGTATCGAAATTTTGACTGGTACTTTAGCATACCCACTCATTCATAGAGATTGTTGTCGTATATAGGGAGTGACCAGTCCTAGACAGATATTCATGTAGCTTTAATTTTGCCGCCGGTCTCTAGGCAGCCCATTTGCTAAGTTTTCTTCTTGTCCTTTGATCAATTTTAGTGGGACGTTCTGTTCTTTGTAATAGCACTGTGGTGCCATATTTTGTCATCTTTTAATGACGACCTTTATGGTGTTCCATGGTACATCAAATGCTTTGGGAATTATTTTGTACCCTTCTCCTGACTGATACCTTTGGGCAATTAGATCCTGTCTGTTGATTTTTATTTGACGTTCACAGAAACACAGAATTCAGCAGAATCACAAAAACTTAACAGGGGTATGTGAACTTTTTATATCCCCTGTAGAAATACAACAAACTAGGATGCAGTGTAATTATAAACATAGAAAATTCATCAACAAATCTGTGTATAATTCATTTATTCTTGTGTTTATTGGGTCAGTTGTTTTTAATTAGGTATTTATTATTATTATTATTATTATTATTATTATTATTATTATTATTATTATTATTTACTAAAAGAGAAGAAAGATTTTCATGCCATTTAAGAAAACCAAAAATGTAACCCTAAGAAACTGCACTTAAACCTTTCTCAAAGCAGGGTTAATCAGCTGCACATGCTTTCAGTGGTGTGGCTTTTACACATGTACAGTAACACTGGTGAAAATGGAAAGGAGGATGGAAAGCATTTTCATGGTGTTTTTTTTTTTTTTTTGCGTTTTAGTAAATGAATAATACACGGATTTCAACGCCCCATTGTTGATCATTTACCTGTCACAGATTGCCCTGTTGTGTTTTATTCGATCCTGACAGGTACTGTATTGTTTATTCACTAAATATATACAAATAATTTTTTTGAGAAAAAAAAACCTAGCCCTTAATACTTTATATTGTAAGTCACCATTTAATTGTTAGCACACAATTTGCTACAGGCTGGTCGCTTAGTTTTAAGACGAAATAATAATAATAATAATAATAATAATAATAATAATAATAATAATAATAATAAATGAGATTGAAATATTTCTTCTGAAGTCCTTATGCAGAATATATAGCTAAATGTTAAATGTGTTAAATAGGTATAGGAAACTCTCCTAGAAATTGTAACAATTTGTGATGAGTCAACCAACTCCTGAGCCACAAATAATAAAACCTACACTAAAACACCCACAAAAAATGACAACTTCTAAGTTAATTTTTAATCCAAACTTCACATTTCTAATCGAAGTATAGACATCCTACAGATCATGTAAAGATCTCACTATGGACAACTTCTTTATAATCATCTGTTCTTTAAAGCAAAACTGTTCCCAGTGGACTAAACTGTAGACTTTTTGTTATGTGTTAAAATAAGCATTGGCTCTGGAGTGACTACATCTAATAGCCAGATCATGAACTGGCTTGGTTCACAGAAAGGTCAGATGACAGAAAAAATAGATTGCACATTACATACTGTACCTAACCCAGGAAACCGGCTCGAAAAAAGTGAGTCACTGAGGGTTTGATGAAATAGACAGTGCCTTGTGCACACAAACCAGTCTGATATAAACATAACAAATGCTTCATAACACATGTTTTGCCTAAGCTTTCAGCTAATTAACTGAGTGTTATGGACTATTTGATTTTAATGTGATTTGGCTTCAATAAGATAATTCACCAAATCTCCACTTTGAGAAGTTTATTTATCCAGTAAGTACTGAAAATGAAGATTAGAGGGGATTAAATGAGAGCTATTATACACAATTGCCTTTCCAGTCATTTTTAGACTTTCAGATGGGTATCCAGTGTGTGTGTACAAGTATAAAAATTAGAGAGAGAAAATCATTCCCTGCTTGTTGTCCCTTTTCTATTTTCTGTCGTCTGGAGTTTTAAAAATCCTATTAGATTTCCTCCCCTAATGTTACCTCATGTAAGAAGATAACCTTCCCTGGCTTATTGTTATCCTCGGCAGTTCTCAGGTGGGGCGTGGCGCAGCAGTAGCTCATTTACATACAATAGACACTGAATTGTCGCTTTTGCAGGAGGAGTGAAACATGTCGTTTGAGGTATAAAAAAGAGGGTAATGAAAAATGAGGGGAATTTCAGCTAATGACTTTGAGGGAGCTCTGAGGCTTGTGTTAACGTGTTAAAGAAATTTAAGTAAAGCACAATTATTGATATTCCCGCCAACCTTTTTTTCTATGTTTTGTGTAGGAATTTAACATTGACGTATAAAAGAAATATCATTCAAAAGTATGAATTAAAAATGCTGAATGAGCCAATCGACATGTGAGTCTGGAATGACTGGTATATGTTTTTAGAATTCCCATTAAGTGGCCCATTGGAAGCTGAACCCTTTTCCCCTTTCTCACATTAGCAGGAAGTCTGACATCGAGTCTTTCATCTCATCAGTATTCTTGCTTGAATGATGCAACACCCTCGCTTTCTGTGCAGCTGAATGTGTTGAGTTCATTCATTTTCAATAAAATATATATTTAAAAAGAAAAACAGCAACAAAAAAAAAAAGTCTACTACTGTATGTGGTATCATATCTAGTATGTGGCAAATAACTATAATAGTAATGGTTAATGAAGTAATTAAAACACTGGTTTTCTCTTATGGCAAAACCCTCAGTAAACCCTCTATAAACCCTCTATAGACCAAATATATTATAGTTTTTATCCCCTTATGCATTTCTAACCGAATTACTCATCAATGATGGGTTTAACTCTTAGAAAGAGTTAAAGGGTCAAAGCTAAAAATTAGCTGATCTGCTTTAATGGTATCTGGTCAACGCCCACGTCTTATGCGCAAAAGTTTAGGCCCCCCTTGATAAATAAATAACAGATTTTGGTGATTTTTTAATTGAAAATATGTTAACAAAGTCTCTCTTGGAAATGGAAGAAAAATGCACAATATTTTCAGAAAACATTGATGCATAGTTACTTCTTATGCCATAAATTGAACAAAAATAAAAAAAATTAATAAAAAAAAAAATGGCAACAGCTGTCATTAAGTAAGTAAATGCCAATTTTAAAGCTTTACAAATACACTTGCGGACACTCAACAAACATGGGTTTCTCTAAGCAGCTATGTAAGACTCTGAACATGAAAGTTATTGATGCCCACAATGCAGGAGAAGGCTATAAGAAGATAGCAAAGCGTTGTCAGCTTGCAGTTTCCACAGTGAGAAATGTAATTAAGAGATGGCAGTTCAGGGGAACTGTGGAGGTCAAGATGAGATCTGGAAGACCAAGAAAACTCTCGGAGAGAACTGCTCGTATGCTGGTCAGAAAGACAAATCAAAACCCCCATTTAACTGCAAAAAACCTGCCGGACGATTTAGCAGACTCAGGAGTGATGGTGCACCGTTCCACTGTGCAGCGATGCTTGCACAGACAAGACCTTCATGGAACAATCAGCAGAAGAAAACCTTACCTGCGTCCCTATAATAAAATCCAACGTCAGAAGTATGTAACAGAACATCTACAGAAGCCTGGTGCGTTTTGGAAACAAGTGCTATGGACTGATGAAGTTAAAATAGAACTCTGTGGCCACAATCAGCAAAGGCATGTTTGGAGAAAAAAAAAGAGAGCAGCATTTCAGGAAAAGAACACCTTGCCAACTATTAAGCATGGGGGTGGATCTATCATGCTTTGGGGTTGTGTTGCAGCCAGTGGCACAGAAAATCCCAAGTACAAGAATGCAAAGACTTTTAGCGGGCTATAAAGTGTTTGCAAGCTGTGATATCTGCCAGAGGAGGTGTTAGTACGTACTGATTATGTAGGGTGCCCAAACTTTTGCACAGTGCCATATAACCCTCTATAAACCCTCTATAATCCAAATATATTATAGTTTTTATCCCCTTATGCATTTCTAACCGAATTACTCATCAATGATGGGTTTAAGACCCATGTGGTCTAACCCACATAGGTAAAAATGTTTTTACTTTTTATCTATGTACAAATTTTTACATAAAAAGTAACTACGCACCAATGTTTGCTGAAAATATTGTGCATTTTTCCATTTCCATGAGAGACTATGTGAACATCTATTCAACAACAAAAAAATCACCAAAATCTGTTATTTATCAAGGGGTGCCCAAACTTTTGCATAAGTCTGTACATGTCTGCCTATCTTTCTGTACAGCAGAACTCTCTGCCTAACTAAAGAAATAAAAATTAGTAAGGTTAAGCATCTTATGTCTTGTTTACGGTAAGTTACACTTCTATCATTGTTGGCCAAATACACTCCCTGTATGGTAATCGGAGAGTGAATCATAAGTGAGAATTTGCAAAAAGTAGATCGGATAAAGATTAAGTTATGTTTTAAAATGACTCCAGTGCATTAAAATTCATTTTTTACCACTTCACTGCTGTTATTTTACTGATTAAAATATGAACTAATCCCAGTAAAAATATTCAGCCTAGCTTTTCTAATTTATATCTATTGGTGCAGGTGTAGATTATTAAATTATTATTATTATTATTGATTATTAAATCTGTTACATACTGTAACTGTTCATAACATCCCTTTTACTAAACATTTAGATTTTTCATTTCAGGGCATAACACTGGGCTCTTAGTTTAGGTATTTTACATGCGGTTTCAAAACATATGAGACAAACTGGTTTTAAACTTTCTGCAGAAAGAATAAGCATACATTAATATGTCCATTCATTTATGAAGGTTCCATTTTTAGAGAGTACTTTCTTTTTTTTAAGTTATGCTGTATCATGCTTTCGTTTCTGTTTTTGGGGGGATTTTGGCGGCTTATAGGTGTATCACGATTGTTTCATACCCTGTCTATATACGGTAAACTATCGCCTTCATTTGCTCTGTTCACTGACACGTATAGCCATGGCCTCAAGCACTAAAGATATCATTGAAAGAGTGACCAATTTAAAATAAGTTCTTGCTAATATTTAAATAGCAAGGATAATTCAGTTTTAACCACTAACAGTAGTTTACATCAAAAATATTGTATTAGAAAATGGTGACAAACTAGTAGTGATGCTTGCAAGAAAACAGAAAACAGCTAGATAAATATTTGTAAAAAAAAAAAAAAAACATCCAAATGTTCACTCATTTAGATAGTTTTTCTCTGTCTAATAGAAAGCTAAGTAAAACTAGAGAGGTACATTTTCTCAGTGCAGTTTCAAAGTTCCTATGGAAGTTACTATAGCATCACAATGCATCTGTGAGCACTTTCTATTTAAATGGGGAATACCTTCACCATAATACTGTATGTCAGTGGGGCAAATTTGGGCATCTCTTGTGCCCTAGGGGTAAAATTTATACCCTCTTGCTGGGTATGTTCTGACACAGCCTGCAAGCCTCTTCAAATGTGGTAAATTTTATATTTCTGCAATAGTCCTGCTCTGCGCTAGAACTCGCAGTCTATATATCTATGGGATTTTTGAAAAAGTCATAGCACCCCATTCCTGTATAAGCTGCACCTTTATGACAAACGGTACAGGGCTAATTACGCAAACAAGGTTTGTATGGAATTAAAAAAAAAATTAACGAAAAAAAAAAAGAAAAATAATAACATTCCTGCAGGAAAATACAAGTGATAAGACAACCACCACTAATAAGGTTAGCTTCTAAGGAAAATAAATTGCTGAGGAAAAATACAAGCCATCTTCACAATTAGCTAGCTAAGGAAATACTGCTAGTAACAGCTATATATATATATATATATATATATATATATATATATATATATATATATATATATATATATATATATATGTCCTTATACTATGGTTATCCATTATCTTTTGCCCAGTCTAACAGAAACCTCTATACATGGTCACTGATATTGCTAATGTTGTTAATGTTGAAGACAAAAAAGTGTGGCTACTATTTAGAAGTCTTTAGTTTATTAATCCACAACTAATTTTAGAACACATTAAATAAATGGAATGAATACATGGAGTATTAACTATAATTCAATTCAATTCAATTCAATTTTATTTGTATACCGCTTTTAACAATTTTCATCGTCGCAAAGCAGCTTTACACAATCAAAAGAATTATTTACGTTTGTTAGAAATCTGAATGTGTATGAATGAAAAAATGGTCAGATAGTCCCTTATGAGCAAGCCAAGGGCGAGAGTGGCAAGGAAAAACTCCCTGAGATGGCAGTAGGAAGAAACCCTGAAGGAGGAACTGGACTCAACAGGGAACCCATCCTCATTTGGGTGAAACAGAAAGCAGGAATTGATCTGCATTCATACGGTGTGTTTGGGTGGCAGGCAGTTCAGTATAATAGTTGCTAATTGATGTTAATATGAAGTCCAGGTAGTTATTGGAGGCTTAGGTAGACTTGTAGGAAATTCCAGTCCTGAACTATCGAGCGACTGTAGCCAAGTCCGCAGAGAAAGGGCCGTCAACTTCATGTGAGGCCAGAACCGTCTTCCTAGTTACCAGAAGCGGTGCACCAGGATGAGTCAGGCAGTCCAGAGGGCAGAGGGAGTCTGGATCAATGGCAGATCAGGAACGACATGTGTAGCTCGACAGAGAGAGAGAAAGAGAGAGAGAGGGGGAGAGAGAACAGGAGAGGAGAGAGCAAAAGAGAAGAGATAACAGTTAGGTATAGTTACAGTCACATAATATATAAGGTGAATGTATATTTAGTGTAGCGTGCAAGCATTGACTCCGGCAGGACTAACTATAACAGCATAACTAAAAGGGAGAGCCAGAAGGAAACAAAGACATGAGGGCTCTCTGAGATGTAAAGCAACCAATCACCTCACCGTCGACAAACCTGAGTGATCAATGAGAGTGGGGAAGACAGCATCTAAACACACCAGTTCACCATAATACTCTATGTCCATGAGTCCCCCAGTTCTCCTCCTATACCTAAGGCAAATCTACTTACAAAATGCTTGGTTAAATAAATAGGTTTTTAGCCTAGACTTAAACACTGAGACTGTGTCTGGGTCCTGATCACTATTTGGAAGGCTATTCCATAACTTTATAAGAAAAAGCTCTGACCCCTGCTGTAGTTTTTATAATACGCGGTACTGACAAACAGCCTGCATCCTTTGATCGAAGTAGGCGTGGCGGTTCATAAGACACTAGCAGTTCACTCAGATACTGCGGTGCGAGACCATTCAATGCTTTATATGTCAAAAGTAGTATTTTAAAATCAATGCGAAATTTCACAGAGAGCCAATGAAGTGAAGATAAGATAGGGGTAATGTGCTCATATCGTCTGGTTCTAGTGAGGACTCTCGCTGCTGCATTCTGAACTAATTGAAGCTTGTTTATGCACCTAGTTGAACAACCAGACAGTCAAGTTTTGCAATAGTCCAACCTTGAGGTGATAAAAGCATAAACAAGATTTTCTGCATTGTTTAGTGACAATATATTCCTTAACTTGGCAATATTTCTGAGGTGAAAGAATGCTATCCAGGTGATATTGTTTACATGAGCTTCAAATG
The DNA here is from genome assembly GCA_011419295.1 of Clarias macrocephalus. Lineage (NCBI taxonomy): Eukaryota > Metazoa > Chordata > Actinopteri > Siluriformes > Clariidae > Clarias > Clarias macrocephalus. The sequence goes on along the minus strand of JAAGKR010000300.1, from coordinate 222,251 downwards.
AAAGACTAGAATCTATGATCACACCGAGGTCTTTTACTCTTGCACTAGATAAAACAGAAAGGCCATCTAAAATTATAGTGTGATCTAAAATCTTGCTTCTTACTGCATGCGGTGCTATGACTAGAACTTCTGTCTTATCAGGATTAAGCAGAAGGAAGTTAGTTAGCATCCAGTCTCTTATATCCTTTACACATTGCTCAACTTTAGCAAGCTGGTTTCTCTCATCTGGTTTTTCTGAGACGTATAACTGTGTGTCGGCAGCACAACAGTGAAAATTACTATCATGGTTACGAATTATGTTGCCCAAACGAAGCATATAAAGGGAAAAAAGCAATGGGCCTAAAACCGATCCCTGTGGGACATCAAACTCCACTAGTGAACATGCAGAATAATCACCATTTAAATCTACATACTGATAATGATCAGTCAAATAGGATCTGAGCCAGGAGAGGGCTGTTTCCTTAATTCCTACTACATTTTCTAATCTGTGCTTCGTTTGGGCAACATAATTCGTAACCATGATAGTAATTTTCACTGTTGTGCTGCCGACACACAGTTATACGTCTCAGATATCACCTGGATAGCATTCTTTCACCTCAGAAATATTGCCAAGGTTTGATATCGGCCTGTAATTAGACAGCCGACCGATAGTTTAACATACATTAAAATGATTAGCATCAAAGTGTGGGTGCTTTTTATCATGTATTTTTTCATGTGGCAAAATATTTTACAAAAAAACTAATGCAACATATGCAGTGGTGGACAAAAGCTTTAAGACAACATACAACATATGTGATATGTATATTATAGTTCTTCTGTGCGCTTAATAGAATTTATTAGACTGCATGCATTTATTAGAATCAGCTGGTTTTAATTAATGTATGGAACCAATATGTGGCAGGACTTTTACTTTCTAAAGGCAGGGTTTCCACCTCTGCAAAAAAATGACTGAAGCTAGGAATTCTCAAGTGAAGTACAACTTTCTTCAGGAAGCACTCAAGCAGGCATGGATTAAGCAAGTGACACCAGAGTACTGCAGATGTCATTTAACTCTATGCCCAGCTTGATCCAGCAGGTTTTGAAGAATGAATGACTTCATATTAAATATTAATTGTTGTAACATTCATATAGCTATTTCCTCGCATAAAAAATATATATAATATGAGGTGAGTCAAAAAATGATCCATGCACCGGTTATATTAAAACGTCTGTTGGCTAAACTGTCTTATTAGTGCTTTATGTTCAAAACTACTGTCTCTTCAGGCACTGCTGTGCACGTGTGTATGCGTTACATCAATTCATTTGTAATGATGGTGTGAGCAAAAATTAATGCTCCTACTTGTGATTTGCACAGGAATAGAGCAGTGTGAAGTGATTTTTAATTTTCTGAGGATGTACCTGGTGCCGTTATTTATCAAAGACTTTGTGCGCAGTATCGAGAAAGTTTGTGGATATCTGCAAACAAAATTTGGACCGCTACTCTGAGGAAGGTGAAAGTTTCTTCGAGAGAATCATTACCGGTGACGAGACTTTGATTCATCATTACAAGCCTGAGAGTAAATGGCAGAGTATAGAACAGAAACATTCTTAATCACTGACCAAGAAAAAGGTTAAAAGTCAACCATTCGCTAGAAAATTTGATGTGTACAGGTTTCTGGGATTCTCAAGGGCCAGTATTGGGACATTATCAGAGAAAAGATTTAACAATTAACTGAGCTCGTTACAGTGAGATGCTGATTGAAGAGCTGAATCCTAAACTTCAGATTAAATGCAGAGGACTGCTATCCAAGTGCATTGTGAACTTTCTTTTCATCTCTCAAAATTTTGCCCACACTGTCACACTCTTAAAAACATCCTGATCTTGCTCCATCAGATCATAACCTGTTTGGTCCCCTGAAAGCAGCCCCATGAGAATACATAAGCTTATTGACAGATGGACAAAGTGTATGGAAAAGAAAGATTACGTTGCAAAATTATGTATTTGTTTTTCCTAGAAAGCACCACTGTACAGTGCCGTAAAAAAGTATGTGCTCCCTCCCTGAATGTTTCTTTTTTTTGCACATCAGTCACAGTTAAATTATTGATATCATCAAAGTAATGTTATTATTATAGTACATAAAGATAACACAAAATAAATACAAAATGCAGTTTTTAAGTTATGTTTTCATTTATTACCTGGCCCTACTGTACATGTATGTGAAAAATGTAATTGCCCTGTTGTATCAAGAAATCACTTAGATAGAACCTGTTTGACAAAGTCAAGCACACTAAAAGATCTTAAAAAGCAACATTTAATGAATCAATCTGGAGAGCGGTTACAAAGCCAGGTCTAAGGTATCCAAGAGAAAACTTGGAACAGTGGTGAACCTTCCCAGGAGTGGCCAGCCTTCCAAAATTCCCCAGGAGCACAAAGACAACTTATCCAGGAGCTCATAAAACATTCCAGAACAACATCTAAAGAACTGCAGGTTAAGGCCAGGCCTCAGTTAAGGCCAGTGTTCTTAAAACAAACAACAGAATTCATAAAAAGAACATCATACCAACATCCAAACATGGTGATAGAAGTGTTATGTGCTGTGGCTGCATTGTAACTTCAGGACCTGGACAACTTACCATAACTGATGGAACCATGAATTCTACTTTCATCCAGAAAATTCTGAGAGAGAATGTCCAGCCATCAGTTTGTGACCTCAAGTTCAAGCATACTGTACTTGGGTTATGCAGCAGGACACTGATTTGAAACATACCATCATGTGGTTTTAAAACATTTGAGGTAAACTGGTTAAACTTTCCACAGGAAGAATAAACATACAGTACTATCGCACCTTGCCACTTGAGATGAATATATATGTAAATGAAAAAAAGAACCAAAAATTTAAAATAAAAAAGGTTAGATTTATGCTGTGACAAACTCATAGCTTGACTTTTATTCAGCATTTTTATTTCTATTGGCACAGTTTTAACTTTAGGTAAACACCAGAGAGACAGAAAGACTGGCAGAAAATTTTCTGAGACTGCTTTCGGGTCCTTCGATGTATGAAGTTCTGACCAATGTACAAAGAAAACCTTTTTTTTTTTTTTTTTATAGGGATGAAAATGTAATTGCACCTGTTGGCATTTGTATATAGTACCACTTTTTACATCATTCAAATGCTAGCGGAAATAAAGATTCTCACTCTTCAATCCTGATAAGATCCTGAAATTAATAAACGCAAATTTGCAAGATAAACCTACAGTATAGACGGACCACTCAAGAATCACTAAACATTTCATGTGCCAATGATTTTGCATTTTTCTTTAGTTTAAAGTTTCATTAAAGTTTCTTCATTCACCTATTTCTTGGTGAAATATATTTTATTTGAGAGTATTTAAAATGAGGTCGTGTAAAATGTAGGGTGTTCAGAAACTTTTGACTGACAATAAAGATGAAGTGATAAAGCATATAATGCATATGAGCGTGGAACAACTGTTATAAAGCTGTTGATTGTAAATATTTCTGCTAATCCTTCACAGTTCACAGTGTTGCGCAATGGAAAGCTAATCTGGTAGTGAATGTTCATTCAGTTCTGTCTTTAAACTTATTTATCTACAGTGTGTGTGTGTGTGTGTGTGTGTGTGTGTGTGTGTGTGTGTGTGTGTGTGTGTTTGTGTGTGTGTGTATGTGTGTGTGCATGCTGTAGCTTCCTGATTCATTAATTCATTCATTTTGAATTTTGCTGCTTATCAGCAGAGAACAGATTTGCAGCTCTTCAGCCCCTAATTCGGCTTTATCCTCAAAACCTTGTCGCCTCACTGGAGGCACAAATTAAAGATTCACTTGAACCCCTTAGCATTGCTCATGTCAAACTAACCCGCCAGGAAAGCAAATAAAAATGCCTAGTATTTGTAAATTTGATGCATGAAGTTGTGCAAGATGTTAGTGCCATCCCCTCCATCTCTTATTTCTACTTCCCAGCTGTGCACACACACGTGCACACACACACACACACACACACACACACACACACATACACACCTGCCATCAAGAGGAGTTCGGAGCATAAAGGTAGTTTACGGCTCATTTACCGTGAGAATTTTAGTGTTGATTCACACTGAGATGAAGAGTTTGTTCGGTTGAATAAACAAAATTATTACAGTTGTGTTATTTAAAAACCTTAATTATGTTAATGTTGGAATTTTAATCAGAATCTAATTTCACAAATTAATATGTATCTATTATTTAAAGGTCCGATATTTTGGGCATATCTTTAAAAACTCCTTTTGAAGATTTCACATTTCCCTACAAAATCTATTGAACAATTTATATCAGAATATTCACTTCACACTTTATACAAGTCTCTACCACAGAGCATCCATACAGCACCGATCAGTTCAGCCACCATGTGGGATCATTATTTTCTCCTTTTTTGTTACTACATGGACAATGGAGACCCATCTGAATGCCTAAAAAGTGAATTTTGCATCATCCATGTGCCCTTTAAATATAAACGACCAATCAGCCAGTCAACATAGTTTAGTGGCAGATTTAAGGTCAGGGGAGAATGGCTAAACTAGTTGAAGCAAACAGCAAGGCTACAGTAACTGAAGTTACCACTCTTTGGTGAGCTGGCAACTTTCTCAGAACACTCAAATAAAATTGTGAACTATATGGACCACAACAGCAGAAAATTTCTGGGAACAGAATCTTAGTGTGCAGAGACTAGACCTTTAAACATTAGAGAAAAAAAAACATTGTTTGGTCTCTCTTTCTTTTATATCATGAAGACATTTGGTGTAAACAATATGAATCCATAGACCCAAGCTGCCTTGTGTCAGATTCTTTATTTCTTTTAACTTGTACTGAAATGATAGGAAGAGAAAAGCATACAGTACCACATCATCTGTCAAATATGGTGGAGGCAGTGTTATGGCATAAATGTGTATGGCTTCCAGTCGACGCTTTGCTTAGATTCAGCCACATAGGACGGTGCTTCATATTGTGGATGACCTAAAACATACAGTGAAAGTTACCAAAGGCAAAAAAAAATGATATGCTTTACTGACCAAGTCACCCAATTGTCAGGGCTCTGTGCAGGCCACTAGGGTTTTTCCACCCTTCATCCAAACTTGGCAAACCAAGTGTTTACAAACCTTATTTTGGATACAGCCACAAGTTTGGGATAAGAAAGGAATTATTAATACTACAGGAGAGAAAAGAATTTCAGACCATTAAGTGCATCCAACTGTGTGGTAACCCTACACATGGCTTTGACGGTCAGTTATCCACATACAGTATTTATTGTATTTCCAACAATGCGTTTACAGAGTTGAGGTGTACACACCAAAAAAGGCAAATCAGCCAAATTAGCAGAGAGTGTTGAATATCTGCAATATCTGCAGATTGGAGGAATCCCCCAAATGTTTGCAAGAAACAGCTAACATATACTATTGCCAGTTTGTACCACATGCAATGTAATCTGATAAATTCTCACCAGGGAGTCATCTCCACTCAGCACTGAGTGGGTGACAAAAATCTGGTTCTAGCACTTCATGAGACTACCACTACAGAATCCAATCCAACAGACAAAAGAATATCTGTAACCATGTTTGGAGGAGTGTTTAGATATGTCAAAATGGACCAAAGAAAAGTGATGCGCACCAAACAAGGTAGGTGTTAACGTGTACAATCTAAAGAACTGGGTCTCTCCTTTCACATCTCAATCTATTGAACAATTTATATTTGAATATTCATGTTACACTTCCCATATAAGTCTCTACCACAGAACATCCATTACAGCACTGATCAGTTCAGCCACCATGTGCTGCCATCACTGAAGAACTATTCAGAACAGAAGACAAATACAATAAATTGTAATATTTATTTACTTGTAATAAAAGAAGCCTATATGGGATCCTTCATCTCATTTATCATAAATGGTCAGATGAATTGTTTCTTCCTCATCGCTGAAATTCTCTTCAGCTAAACGCTTCTATTCTAAAACACACACAGTAACAAATAATGTATGAGATTTCCTCCTAGCCTGAATTTCAGATGTGCAGTCAGGCATTACAACAGTGTCACAAAAAAGATATGCTGCTGTAATATTTTAAACAATGCCTGCTTGTTAATAATTAGTGTTTCTATGGAGGCAGACATTCTAAGGTGTACAATTCTTGTTTAGAGGGCAGATTTAATAGTCCGATATAAAAGGGAAAATGTTCATTCAATTTAAAAGTGCAATACACCAACTTACATGTTTTTTGTGCTGGTTTATAATAACTAGGTATTCTCTTAATAGAGAGATCTCACAAATTATAAAATACTTTTTTCTCAAAGTCAGCAGGATGGATTTACCATTGACAGAACTGAAAAAAATGTAAAAGTTTTTTTTGTTGTTATTAACATAATACATTAAAAGTAATATTATTATTTTTATTCAATTTTTAATTTTTAATTATTATTATTATTATTATTATTATTATTATTATTATTATTATTATTATCTTTCAATGGACTGAACTATTTTTTAACATATTTTATTAAAAGACTTTACAAGCTGGTAAATTATCAACCACATGCAGTTTAGTTCACAGTTATGGCCAGGACACTATTTTATTATTACTATGCAGTAAAAAAAAAAAAAAAAAAAAAAAAAAAATATATATATATATATATATATATATATATATATATATATATATTACTGTAACATTTTCCTGTATTTTGTCTTTAAATCTGATTTATCCCTCGGGGATACATGTTATCCCTGTGGTGTCAAGTTCAAACTACCAAGTTTTCCAAGGTGCCTGTACTGTAGTGTACGACTGGACGTGTGCCTTTGTGTGTCTGTGCAATAAGATGGGTTGGCATAAATTATGACATATTGGTAGAAACAAATTAGGAATATTTCTTGGGGAAAAAAACATAAATTGAAGAAGAAATTCATTGTTACATTGTCATCACCATTAGAGTATAAAACAGTATGGAAGATTGTTTAACATCAGCCACCATTCAAAGAACAAACAATCCATCATGCATTTCAAAGACAAAAAAAAGTAAAAATTATCAAAAATATAAAAAAAAATATATATATATATATATATATATATATATATATATATATATATATATATATATATATACAAATCACTACCTGGCTAGTCTAATTATATTCATAATACTGTTTTATTTTGTTGTTGTTTTATGTTTTTTTCTGGCATCAGCAGAAGGAAACTTGTCATTTCCATGCTTCAAAAATCACCATACAGTATATCCACATTGTCAAACTTTAACTAATCAACTGTCTGCCACAAGAGACAATATGATTGATCACAGTAGACAGTGAGAGGTACTGTAAATGCTGAATAATCAGAGGCATTTACTATAGAATATACTACACTTTGGTCTGACAAAATAATATGAATGATCCGAGTTGTTGAGAAGTTCTAGGGAAAAAAAAACTATAGGAAATTGTAATGCTGCATTAATGCTTAATACATTAATACATTGCATTCAGAAATGTAAGAGGTGCAAAAACCTCAGTGCCAATAAAGTCAAGATTTAAACAAGATCTTTTGTTTTATTAATTTAAAACAAGCATTCTATATGTTAACCTTTCTGTGGCCAAATTAAATTCACTGATCTTTTAAACTTGAAGTTGAAATATGCTAGCTTTCCTTAAATGAATGCATTTTATTAATTCACATACAGTTTCTGATGCAACTAATGATAATAATAATTATTATCATCATCATTATTATTATTATTATTATTATTATTATTATTATTATTATTATTATTATTGTTGTTGTTGTTATTATTATTATTAATATTATTATTATTTTCCACTTTCAATGCTGTTACCACTGGGTGTAGAAAGCCACATTCCTAAAATCTCTGTGCAGGTTGAGTCAAGTTCCTCAGAGGGCTACACGTTTGGCTCCCTTAAATCGCACAAAATTCACCGTGCTTGAAAAATAAATAATAGTTAAAAATAACAATATACAGTATGTTTTCTCATTTAGCACAGCATAAATAAGAATTGTGTGGTCCTCAACAAGTAGACAAAACAGACACATAACCCCAGACAGGATCAAAAAACCTTTTTAAATGTTCAACATTCAGAAACAAAGCAAAAAACATTCACCTTATAAATCAGTAATCACAAGACACAGTATTGACAATAACATAAAGATCTCACAATATTACATCATTACATCAGAAATTCTAACCCTCTATTTACAGCATTGTTTTGGTTTAGTAATGTTTGCAGGCATTCATTTATGCACGACTATCTTAAGATCCCACCACAGCATCTCATCACGGGTTGAGATTTGGCCACTGACTTTCCGAATCCATGGCCATTCCATCACCGTGATTTACTTCTCCTTTAGCTATTTAGATGATGGTTTGTTTGTGATTATTGTTCTGTTACATATTGTTGTGATTATTGTTCTGTTGTTCTGACCTATTTTCGGCTCAGTTTAAGCTTGTGGACAGATGATCTCACATCCAAGTATTCTGGATAAAGTGGAATTCATCATTGTCTCAGTGACTGCAAGTTTCCCAGGTCCTGTCACTGCAAAACAAGCTCAAATCATTATCCAGCTCTCCAGCAACCAGGCTTGACAGTTGGTATGGAATGATTACTGATACGCTGTGTTTGGTTGTTGGCCATCATGGTGCTGTGCATGATCACCTCAGCTCCAACTTGGTCTCATCAATCCAAATAATATTGTACCAGAGCATTTGTGGTTTGTTTAGATGCAATTTTGCAAAACATAGATAAGCTCCATATATTTAGAGAAAGAAAGAAAGATTCTTTCCCTTTCTAACCACCCTTCCAGGAAAGCCATGTGTGTTCAGTCTTTTTCTGATTATGCTGTCATGAGCGTAAATATTTAATGTTCTTACAGAAGCCTGTAGGTCACGTGATGTAGCTCTTTGGTTTTCCCTTACATCTCTGAGCATTAAATGCTCTGACCTTGAACTGAATTTGCTGTGACATCCACTCATGTGAAGATGTCTTGATGGCTCTACATTTGTAAACAATCCTTTTTCTCCTTCTGGAATGGTGGATTTTAGTCTGTCGTTATAACCCTTTCCAGATTCATGAGCTGCAACAATTGCTTCTTTAGAGGTCATGGCTGGCGTCCTTTCTTCTTGGCATTATGTAGACACACACACACACACACACACACACACACACACCTAAACACACACACACACACACACACACACACACACACACACACACACACACACACACACACACACACGAGTGCTCCAGAACACCAATCAACACCAACATCTTGATGATCAACTAAGCATGTCCTTTTTCATTAGTTACACCTGGCTGCTGATTACTTTCTTAATGATTGTGGAAGTAGGAAAGATGTACTGTACTACCTGGTTTCTGAATGTTGTTTTATTCTATGTGGGGAATAACTACGTATTGAATAACTACGTATTGAAATCTGTTTTGTTGTTGTTGTTGTTGTTTTAATGATTTTTTAAAAATGAACTTTAACAAAAACAAATACATCATTTTTTCAAAATAATCAGAAATGAATCTTTGTCCTCATAGGGCTGCTTTCAAGGGACCAAACAAAAAAGTTAAAAATGAAAGTCTGATATCAGGAGCAAGATCAGGACTATAGGGAAGATGCTTTAACACCTCAACACAAAAGTTTTCCAGTGTCGACAGTGTGGGCGAAAGTGTACAGATGTGCATCGTCATGCAGATCATATACAAGTGTGTATATAGTCATGATATACGTATTTGTATATGAGTCCTGTGTGTTTAATCCGAAGTTCAGGCTTCAGCTCTTCAATAAGAATTTCACTGTAACAAGCAATGTTAATTGTTGCACCTTTTCCCTGATAATGTTCCAATACTGGCCTTTGAGAATCTCAAAAAAAACATTTCCAGTTGGTTGACTTTTTATCTTTTTCTTGGTCGGCGATCGAGGATGTTTACTCTCTTTGAGGAACTTTCACCTTCCTTAGAGTATAGAGCAAATTGTGTTTGCAGATATCCCAAAACTTCAGTTTATGCTGTTCCATGAGTTGTTTCAGCACCAGGTACAGTACATCATCAGACCAGAAGAAAATTCTGCTCTTCTTTCATGCAAAGCACAAGTGAGGCATCCAATTTTTCCTTGCACCGCAGGTACTGTACAAATGAATTGGTGTAACATGTTCACACCTCACAGCAGTGACTGGGGAGACAGAAGTCTTGAACAGAAATCGCTGAAAAGACGCTTTAATATAACCAAAGTGCGGATCATTTTTGATCCCTATCAAATGACATTTAACTGAAACATGAATACAGCCCTATATTTTTACACCATACTATAAGACTATACTTGTTCTTTGAATTCCAGGATGTTTGTAGGGCAGTAACTCAAAATCTCCAAATGAATAATCATGTTTTGCTGAAATGAATCCACCAAAACACTTTTAACTGCACATCACAGAGCAAGTTTCCTAATCTAAAAACAGCCCAGGCTTTGATGGCTCTCTCTAGCATGTAGAACGGACTGTAATCACTGAGCTCGAAATGCTCCTGAGTACAACATCTCATTCTTCAGTGGATGGTTCCTGCACTTCATCGAAGTATTAATAATGTCTCGCTGTGTTTCCAGCATATTCAAAAACACGATTATGAATATCCCATGTGAAGTGTTTTCAGTTTGTTATATGTGCTTGTGTCACATGGCTTATACTGTATGTGTGTGGGTAGGTGTCTGTCTCTCTCTTTCAGCTCGGTTGCTTCTATTCATGGATTTACATTAAGGGTTAGTTTCAAAGAAACTTTCTCTGTCTTTCTCTCGCTCTCGGACTAGATCAGAGTTTCTCTACATCTCTGTCATACTGTACACAGATCCTGAGCAGCAAAAGGAAACAAATAGTAATAGGAGCTTTGGAGGGAAGCCCTCCTGCAGAGATCAGCAGGGGGTTCCGCTCTGTGTCTCTGTAGTTCTATCTTGTTAGAAATCGGCTAAATAAAAATCCCTGAACAGTAAATCATTAATCCTGACTACACATCAACTGTTATTTTAAATCTCTGCGAATTTTAATTTGACCGATATCCTGCTAAGATGAAGCTGCTCTGATGGAGAAAAGACATAAAGGCAACTCAGGCAGGATTTGAAAATTGGAAAGATTTACACGGTGTAGCTGAGCAAATTTAGCAGTGTAAAAGAACTGATTGGATTACTGGATTGGATTGTCTTCAAAAGGAGGTGATTTAAAAAGTGATGTTAGTTTATGGGGACACTTGCTTATGGCGATCAAGAGTCACCAGACAACCAGCCTCTGTTAGGACTAAAGTTAAGCCTTTATTTGTCACATATACATTACAGGAGAGTGAAGGAAGTGTTGGGAAGCTGGGCTCAAAGCACACAAACAGCCATGATATGGCAGCTCTGGAGCAGACACGATTAAGAGCTTTGCTAATGGCCTCAAGAGCAGCAAGCTGGTGGACCTGGGGTTTGAACTGCCAACTTTCTGATGAGTAACCCAGAAACTTAACCCTCTAAGGTAGCCCTGCACCGGCAATCTACAGTATATCTGTAAAAGGTGAAGTGGATGTGGCCTAAACCAAAATGGGGCTTTCAGTGATTTTATTTATTTATTTATTTATTTATAATTAATGCATGCCCTTCTGCCTTGGAAACACTGAGAAAAAAACCTAAGGATAGAAATACCAACACGGTAAGTATGCAGTATGGCCTGTGACTACTGGCTCTGACAGTTTATAATTAGTTTAAATTTGAAGTGCAATAGATTTTTTTTTTCTATTCCACTTGCTCAGCTATTATTTTTGGATCGCCATACAAGCAATACTGTATATTCTAATAATGTAATTTCTTTTATTTCTCCGAATGTAAGCAAACTAGTAGCCTTATTTAAACTGATCAATCAGTTACTAAGAATGAATGAAGGAACATGAAAATGAATCACCCTTTTAATGTTAACCAGGCATTTCCCTTTTTTTTTTCTTTTTTTTTTTCAGAAAAACAGCCGTGATACATGCAACTTTGATCGTGAGTTTACGAAGATGCCAACAGAGCTCACACCGACTGATAAACTCTTCATCATGAATCTGGATCAAGACGAGTTTCTTGGATTTTCTTATACAAATCCAGAATATGTCCCTCCATCTCAGTCATGAAAAGGATCTTAGAAATACCTTACAAAAGGTTTATCCCTCCTGTAGTGTTCATTATTTAGCAATGTCACATCCCAGAACCTGCTCTTGTACTCTCTAGAGTTTATAGCAATACAGTTCTTCATTTTTGTATGGCAAAAACTCAGGTTTCTGAGAGCTGGCAAATTTTTCACCAATTTATGGTAACACTATGAGCTGAGTTATGCAATTAATGGATGAAGCTATTAGTGCTAACCCTGGCTTCTATTCTGACCACAACTTCTTACAGTGACCCCACATTTCCATCCTACTCCTCACCTAAAAACCTCGCTGCATCCCCAGGCTCATCCAAACCCTGCCCCTGACACGTCTTCACCAGTCCACCCACATCCTTTAATGTTATAATGACCATTACTCTAACACTCCTAGAGTTACCCCACCACCCCATTCCTCCTCCATGCCCCAACCCTGCCCATTATTCTAACATTAACCCTTCATGACTTTAAGAATTCTGATGCTTAAAAGTACAGAACGTGGGGAGCTATCTTAAAAAATCATCAGTAAATGCAGCACATCTCTAAAGGTATCTAAAACCTTGCAGACTAAGTATACTTCTCTTAAGATTTGAATAATTCTTCTGGATATAAACACATGCTATAGAAAAATGGACATATGTTTAATCAATTTAGTTTCTAATTCCATACCGGCTTTCAAAACGTACAAACAGCTCCTGTGCTGTCACATAATCATCAAAATAAAGAAGAGCACTTACACACTCTGTAGCTAGGACAAAAAAAAAAAAAAAATTCATTCAAAGAGGTTAATATTAAAAGAACACCACGCACTAGATAATAGAGTAAGCACAGATCATCTGAGTAAATAAACACCAATATGGCTCTTGTTACAATGCTGCAACTGATTTAAAATAAGAACTTATTTTTCACTGAAAATTAAGCAAAAATTAGGCAAAAATTTTATATATACTGTGGTATACTGGGTAAAAAAAAAAAAAGGTTACTGTTTCAGAACAATCAAAATAATCAACCTGCCTCAAACAAAGACAACAACTAAAGTATCAAAAAAAATCAAAGGAAGCCATTTATTATTGAGGCGACCGATGGAAAAAATGCATCAGATGTGTCCAGATTGATCCTATTCCAGATCGACAAGCGCATCAGGGTACAAAACAATACACAAGAAGTGGTGCACCCATCACGCATAGTGCCCATCCTACAAGCCTTCGGAAGCAGTGTTATGATCTACTGTCGCTTCAGGAGGTCAGGTCTAGCATCAGCAACGTTACATGGCAATAAAACGCAGTCAGCTGCCTACGTTAACGGGCTGAACCATAAGGTGTCATATTAATGGATTTACCTGATGACATACAGAATATGATATGCCATTCCTCTTAAACAGGCATTTCATGCTTAAACATATTAATAAACAGCAAACATTTAAGGAACCAGAGTTTCAATAGTATTCTTGAAATAACAGATCATTCTTATTGACATAATCACTAATAAATTCAGTGACATTTGTTCCTTTTGGTGTCTTTGCCATTTAAATATTACAGCTTTGCCATCTTAATAGTAGCATGATATTTAACTCAATACACTTGATATTTAACTCAATAACCGGCTAAATGCGCATTAAATGGCTTGAAGTATGTAGACATCTGACTGTCGCAGTGCATTGTGAATGTTGAAAGTCCCAATCCAAAACTATGGACATTGATCTAAATCTGGCCCCAAAGCTTTGGTGCTAGCACAGCCTCCACACTTCCCACCAGATTTGGAAATGTGACTGTGGGATTTTCTGCCAATTCAGTCACAGGAGTATTACTGATGTTGTATGAGAAGGTCTGGTGCACAGTTGGAATTCCAATTCCTACCAAAATAATGGTTCGTGTTCATTTTGACAAGCCACATCTTCTTGGCATTATCATGCCAGAACATTTTGGACTTCTTAGTTCCAGTGAAGACATTCTAGACAAACTGTTTCATTTGAACACTTTGTCAACAGTTAGCCAGAATAAGGGTGCCATGGTCAGGTGTCCACATGCTTTCAGCCATATAGTGCAAGACAATAAACCCACATCTTGAATAAAGAATGACAGTAACTATGTAAGGAAAGCTTATTAAAGTAGTCAGTATGGTATATAAAAAGAAGAGATTCAAAACGATTCAAAACTATTTATGAAAATATTCTATTCATATTTGTTCACAGTCAGCGGGAGGTGCAAAGCTAACTAGCTTCTAACACACAAATGAATCCCTCTCTAACCCCTGATCAAGCGCACTACTGGGTGTGTGTAACACATACAGTAGCACACTAGCTTTCCATTTTAAAGTAATTGGGATTCAACACCATAATCCCGGAAGTTAGCAAAATCAGAATAATTGGAAATATAAAGAGAATTTTAAAGATTTACAGGACTGTCCAACACTTTCATGGTTTATTCTCCTCACCTTCATAGTACGAGTGGTACTTTCATTCCTGTTAATTAAGCTGCCATTCGCTAACAGTTGGTCGCCAACTCAATGCTAGTCGCAGAAGGTGTAAAGTGCTGTCGGAGAAAAGAAAAAAAAAGGTTAAATAAAGAAACAAATCATACTCTGGTAATAATCGATGCCGTTTGTGTAACTGGTGTGTAAAAGCAATAGCACAAGTGAGGAAATTCTATTTCCCCTATTTTACAAATTCAAATTCAATTCTATTACAACTACAAATCCTAACTGATGTGTCAAATCTCATGATCACAACTAAACTATTTATCACTATTACAATGTTATTATAGGCCAAAGGATCAGCGGTGGCCCACTTAGCAACCATAGAGTCGCAACTGCCATTTGAGGTCCATTGGGACAAGATTCACACTGCCCCTTGCTTGTGGCAGGAAGATTGGAACAGACAGCTAATGCCAGGGTTGCCAGATTTACAAAGTTAATGTGTAAGGACAGACAATGTGTCTATGACATAAGAACCATTCCTATTTTAAGATTGGAAGCAGGAAATGTGAAATTTCCTATATTTCTGAACATCAGAATATTAGTTTCCTATACACAAGTCTAAGACAAAGATAAAGAATATCTCCCGTGTTCAGGCCAATGCCTAAATTATTTGGGCTAGTTTCAGGGTTTCTTCTGCTGTTTGACGAAAACCGAGTTGCAGAAACCTGTTGAACAAATGGGAATCAAACATGATGCGTCATCGCATTTATGTACAGTTACTCTGCAATGAAAAATCTTTTAACCATCTCAAATGACACTGCTTGTGTCTATGTCATGTTACTGTTAATCTAACAGGGAATGCAGTAAATGAAGAAAAAGCATGACCAACCCCAAATGAGTAATTTAAACAACAACAACAACAACAACAACAACAACAACAACAACAACACCATGCTCAATTATTCATCCCTGCCTCATTATTTTCCCCCTCTGCATTTCTGCTCTGTTTGATCGTGGCACATTGGGCTGATGTTTAATTCACCATCTCAAAACTCATTATGCAAGAAAGATCATTATCTCCCTCTGGATATGATATTGCTGAGTTTTCACAATCTATTCACTCAGTAAGGAGCTAAAGACATTCCAAAATCAATATAGTCAATATGTATTGAGTTTATATATTCAATTAATTCAAGATGGTATTGTAGCAGGAAGAAGAAAGACAAGGGTAAGGCATAAGGCATAAGGAACAGAAGCACAAAATGATTGAGAAAGAAAGCGAAACAGTTTGGCGGGATAGGAAAAGTGACAGAGATAGAGAAAGATAGGGACAGAGGGAGATGCAGGCGGAAAGCAAGGTGAAAAAAATGACAGGAAAAACAGACAGAATTTGCAAAGAAGCAGAAAGAACCAAATCGCCTATTTCCTACAAACAAGTGCTTTCTGAATATTCAGTGGGTTGCATTAGTTTGAATTCTGACTTGCAGTGCATTGTGGGATTTTTCCACGTACACTAAATATTTTTTTCTTCTTCACTATGCTTTACTGTATAACATAGTTACAACGCTTCCAACGTAGTGCACTACAGTATGTAGTGTACATGGTATGGCTGGGAATATACAGATGGATTACAATCATTGCAGTGCATAACTAGTTAAATAATATATTAACTTTTTACATTTGCATGACTTCTATAGTTTTGATCGACAGCTGAGTACACTGCCTGTATAAAAAAAGAGAATATAGAAAAATATATCAAATGTAGGTAAAATTGTATCATTTTAGCTATCTTATAATTACCATCAAAATAGAATGTGTATCGATAATAAAGCATCTCATCTTGTAGCATTTAGTTTTAGAATATAATGTACATTTCTGTATATTGTTATGATATCCAAAGGTGTCTCCATTTGATTATTTTGCATTTAATTGTGTACATTTGTTGAAATTGTTTGTGTAAAAATGCACACACACACACACACACACACACACACACACACACACACACACACACACACACACACACACACACACCATCCTCCTGAAGACATGAGGACAAGGATGGACAAAAGAGGTCCCCATAGGGTGAATGCGTGTGTACAGATAAGTGTAGAGTTGCATAGTACATTATAATTTCAGAGTTATTGAATAACCTAATAAAAGCAATCTATATACATATTAGAACAATAACATTACTCATGAAACATGTATAATTGTTAATGTTTTATTTCTGGTTGTTAACACTTCATTTGTTTCATTAAATGGTATTATTGGACATTTTATTCGGTCTGCCTCAAGCATCTTGCAAACCTGACCTTATTAAAACGGACAAATGTGTTACGATTTGTTATCTGAGTTATCTGTGCGTTTTGTATTTTTTTTATTTTAACCTAGCTTGATATATTCTTTCACTAAAAACGTATCTTTTGTATATCTGGAAGTTATGCTTCTTGACATGTTAGTAATGGACTTTCTTTTAATTTAGGAATGACTGCATCATTATTATGGTACAGTATACTGCTAAACAAGATACGTGGAACTGCTTTGTTTAAAATTAAGTAGCTGAACATCTGGATGCCTGTTACATAAAAGCATCATTTTTGACAGGTCCTGCTGTTACAAGTTAATGCCAAAGCAATCAATGTAACATACTCAGCTCAGAAGGATGGTTAGCTCAATGCAAATATGTCCAAAAAACTTTACAGATTAGTTACAGATTAATTGTGCAAAGTTTAAAGGGATATCCAAGTGCGAGAGGCAGCAGCTCAAAAGCATGGCTTTACTGTCTATGTGAATGTCCATGTACTTTATATAAGGTGTAAAAAGAAAATGAACTGTCCTGGTACAGCATACTGGTTATTGTTAATGTGGTGCAGTGTTATATATTGTAAATTATACAACAGTTATTTCCAATCAAGTAATCAGACTGGACAAGTGGCATTCCACGAGTGCCGATATAGACCATAACAGCACTGAGACATTTAACTGTATATATCACTCAGCATCACAGGTCTTCTAACAATCTTTAGCAACTAAATTAGTCACCAACATGGGTAAAAGTACACTGTAAAAAATAAACATAAATTTTACAGGAAAAAAACTGGCAGCTGTGGTTTCCAGAATTTTACCGTAAAAAATACGTTATTGCACTGTAAAAAAATAAAGCGTAAATTTTACAGTAAAAATACGGCAGCTGTGGTTTCCAGAAGTTTACCATGAAAAATATGGTAGCAATGTTTTTAGGTTGTATGGAATTGCACTCATTTTATGGATTTCAATTGTTTTTTTTTTTTTTCAAGCCTGGTTGGAGTGCAAGTCGTGCGGTAGACGCGGGGTCCAACAACGACAACACTTACACAGCAAACACAGTAGTGTAGTGATTAGCACCGTTGCTTTGCACCACCAGGGTCTGGGTTCGATTCTTGGCCAGGCTCGAAAAAAAAAGAAACAATTAAAATCCATAAAATATACAGTATAATGAGTGTAATCCTGTACAACCAAAAATGTTGTACATGGTAAACTTCTGGCAACCACAGCTGCCGTTTTTTTTTACCATAAAATTTACGGCTTCTTTTTTTACAGTGCAATAACGTTTTTTACGGTAAAATTCTGGCAACCAAAGCTGGGAGTTTTTGACATTAAAATTTACAATTTATTTTTTACAGTGTAGGTTGATATGGTCCACAATATTCAAAAAGTGAGGAGAGCAGATGCTTGCCAAAACCTTCATTCAAAACCTGTCATTAGAAGAATTATCAGAAAAGACATCTGATAATAATGTCCTGTTCATGGCTAATGGGGGCTACAAACTAACTAGCATGCAACACAAAGCTGAATCCCAAATCCCAATCTAACCCCTGATCAAGGGCACTACGTGGTGTGGAACAGGATGTTGTACAGCCTACATAGTGCAGTAGCTTTATATTTAACTCTATTTGGGATTCAACCCCGGAAAAGTTCAGTTGGTTTCACCAGTCGTAAGATATTTGTTTGTTGAGCAAAAAAAAGTGGTTAAATAATAATCAAACAAATCATAATCTGTTGATAATGAATTATGATTGTGGAACTGTTGTATAAAAGCAATACCACATTCGAGGTTAAGCTGTCGGGCCGTGCTGATATTTAGCACAACAGCACTCCTTCTCATGTGGCACATCAACCTTCAGACGGAGTACAATTACTTTAATAAGAAAAAATCTCTAGTCAGGTCTCTATCTATCATTAATAAGGCAGGAATTGTATATTTCAAAATATAACCTTGATTTCTTTAAATCAAATAGTTTAGCAGCTGTTTACTTGTGCAGCAAGAAAGATCAGTTGCGCCACGATAGATATTATAGTTACAGTACATGTTAATTTGCATTCATTCATTTAAGGCATCCCATGACCTGTCTCACCTCCTTTTTGGTCTTGGGTCAAAGTGAAAGTCCAGATTCAGTACCTTCGCTCATCCAACTCAACCTTAAACTTACCCCACACACTTTGCCGGGTTGTATTTTGATATCCACTCATACCTTGGATTTTAGGACAGCATTTAAATGCTGCATATGCTGTTGTTTATTGTTACTATAGATTATTATGCAATCTAAATATGTTCATTGCACCTCAGTGATGTGTTTTTAACTTCTCCAGTCCTAACTCATTTCCCTTCACTATTAGCACTAAGCAACACCTCTTCAGCGTTTAAGATGTGCTGTTTGGTTTGTTTGGCCTGTCCATTCACAATACATAGTTGACATTCCTAACCAGGACACCTTGGTCTATCTCTCCTATACTGTATGTAGCACCCATTATGGAGTTCTCTTGACTCTCCTGGCCATGGAGTAATTTCTCCCTCAATAAACATGAGTTTGGCTTGAAGGTCCAGGATATAATTGAGTCAAAAAAATTTTTTGTGTTGGACCATGCTTGAAGCTTTCTTTAATTTCTTTAACAGTTGCCTCAATTAAATTTCAGGTCTGAGGAAGTAAATCTCAAATTGTGCTAAATCACTGGAAAGGATTGAAATAGTTGGAGGGGAGTAATTTGGAGGAATATCCTCCTGGATATTAAACAGAAGGGTAAAACATTATTAAACTTTTGTGCAAGCCATTGATCATCATTAACAACGTTTTGTTCACACATCAAGTTGCTACCATGAACAGTACGTAATGCATCATGTCCCAACTCAAGCTTTAAAATATGCTTAAAATATAAATCACATGTACTGCAAATATGCACCTTGAACAATGATTGATATAATTGTATTATCATGTCTACGGTGTCTATAAGCTTCCAACTGATCACTACTTGGGTGACACAGGGTGTTGGTGAGACTTAACCTAGGAGCGCCTTCTGAGTTACTTGAAGCTATTAGCAACATAAGGACTGAAGCAAAAGCCAAAGTTCTGTGGCTAGAGTTAGTGAGACCATGGCAAATGATTTTCAAGTTTTTTTCCAAAGATGGTTTGACAAATTGTCGTGGAACGGAGCTTTCTCTGCATAGTTGCTGTACGTACTTACCAGGATGGGGGGCAGAGCTCATCAATACACGATAGTCTCAGGATACAGCAGCTGCCCTTCTGAATCAATGCAGTTTAAGCACCTGATAAGTATGCCCTCTGGTTGGCTCTCATTAGAGATCTATCAGCCCTGTCCCAGTGAGGGCAGACTCATAACAGCTCGCAAAGGTTATATTTTGGGTTGGGAATATCTGGGGATACCCCAAGGAGGAAATGGAATCTGTGGATGTGGATTAAGAATTCTAGACTGACCTTCTTAAATGTTGCCATGACCCACAAGGAAAAGGGAAAGAAAAACAAATGATTAAATTAACAACTTCATCTTCATTAGATTGGCACAAAATAATAACTCAAAACGGGTAAACCGTGTGAAAGCCTGGGAGAACTCCCAAACCATAAATAACCGACTGACACAAGTAACCCAGAAGAATCTCCTAGGTTAAATTTCAACAACAACCTGTTTGTCAAGTCCAACTTTCCACCAAGTAATGATTTGTTGTCAGCTTTCCTCTTTACCTTAGACATGATAATGCAATTACATAAATTAATCACTATCCAGGTGTGCATATGTACATATGATTTATATTTTAAGCATATTTTAAAGCTTGAGTTGGGACATGATGTATGAAGTATATATGGTGTATGATGTCCAGCCAAACCCTACTGAATGTCAGGGTACTGATATAGCTGTGCAATGTAAAATATTCTTACATTCATTTGTACAGTATATAAATTAAGTGATATTTACAGGTCAACAACCATCTGCCTAGTTTGTGTTGAAAGTTTTTTACATTTCTCCAAGGTGATAAAGGACATGGGGTTTTAACATATGCAGCATTATGCCTACAGTATATGCCAGGCAAATAGGGTTTGGTTAAATTCATAACACCTTCATTCCATTAATGCATTTATGTAAAGTAGTCATTTGGAAGGCAAATGTGTTTGTCATGTCTGTTTTCATGGGATTATTCTGTTATATTAACAGTAAGCTAATGAAAATAAATTCTAGTCACAGGCCCATTCAGAAGGAAAGGATATCTCCAAGGCCCAGTATAAAATAACAGCGTTGCTTAACAGCTCCCGAGAGCTTCACTTTAACAATTGAAAGCGGGAACAAAATCATAATGAGAGGACTGGTGGAATGTCTCAACACATAACTGAAGCCATGAAACGTGATGGGTCATCTGAGTGCAAAAGCCAGGTTTGTCTACCAACAAATGCTGGGTATATGTGTCAATTAGCTTGATTCTGATTGGCTTGAAAATGATTGGCTTACTGTAATTAATGGGTAGCTAGTTGTAGTTCAAATGCACCTGACAAATTCCCAGATCAGCTACCGCAAAATGAATTGAATAACTTTGATTCTCAATTATAATAATTTAATTTTAATTTAATATTTAAATTTATTGAATTTATTAAAAATTTTTGAAAAGACAAATGCATAATTTTTCTATATAATCTTCTTGCTTTTCAATACACTTTGTCCATTTGTCAACAAGCTTTCATATTCCCCCATTTAAAATATTTAAGGCTGAGCAGTGAGCCATGTATGCACCTCTGCCTTCACTTCTTCATCTGAAATGAATCTTCTTCTTCATAGGGCTGCTTTCAAGGGAAGAAAAAAGTGAAAAATTTCCAGCTGATGGGTAACTTTAGAATTTTTTCTTGGTCAGAGATGGAGGTTTTTTTATGTTCTATACTCTGAGGCTTGTATTGATGATTCCATGTCTTGTCAACAGCACTGTTTTCACCTTCCTTAGAGTATCTGTCCAAATTTTATTTGCAGACACCCAAGCACTTCACACAAAGTCTTCAATAAATAACGGCGCCCAGATACTCCCCAGGCCACAAAAATAAAATTCATTACTACATGCTGCTCTTGTTTCGCAACTATTTTTGCTCGCACTGCATTTACAAATTAATTGATGTAACATGTTCACATCTGCACAGCAGTGAGTGGCAATAGCCATGAACGGAAAGTGCTGATAAAACAGTGCGACCAGCAGGCGCTTTAATATAACCAGAGTGCGGATCGTTTTTGACTCCCCATCGTATGTCTGTATATACTGGAGACAGGATAATGGGCACTCAAGGCTCATTTATTTGCCTGTGGGAAGCAAAGACTAACCCGTCCTGTCCCACAAGAAAGCCAATTTATCAAAAATTGCTAAAAAATGAACGATATCAGAACGCTCAGTCCATCACAGCCTGGTGCGTATGTGGCTTAGCAGCCAAAGCGTTCAAAGTTGTTAAACCAACATCCAAATTCCCAAATCCGACTGAGCATCCCTGGAATGCGCCAAACAAATAAGTCTGATCCACGGAGGTCCTACCCCACAGCACCCAAAGGATCTGCTACTAAAGTCCTGGTGCCAGACAGCATAGCATTCCCCAGAGGGAAACCTATACAATACTGGGCATAATGTTTTGAGACGTAATGTTACAGCTGATCATTGTTTGTGGTTACATTATCAGTAATTGTTTCTGGTATAACACATGCATTTTTACATGCTTAATTGTTGCTTTTGAAGAACATCCATTTTGGTTGCTATAATCAAATGCGAGATAGTCACAGAATCCCTAGCCACTGGTGTGCCTCATTTAATGAGCATACATATTTCCCTTATGTTATCTCAGTGTGAGTGGTAAGTATTGGTACAAAGAAACAGATGTGTATGAACACTCAGCAGAAACATTCTCTCTCATCACAATTCTCCTCTTGTTCTCTTCCTCACACATTATGAAAACCCTATTCATACTAAGTGACTGGCAAATGAAGATCTCATCTCCAGAACCAGTCTCCAGACTTGCCTGATTGCCAAATCTCTCACACAAGAGAGAGGGGAGAAGGACAGAGATAGAAGGAACATACTTTTGAATGTATGAGCAACCTTGAGAAATGAATCTACACAGATTTCTGCAACTGAAAAGGAGAACATGGACTTGAGGTGTTTTCCATCTTCGTTTAGAACATGATGTAGCTGTTAAAAGTAAAGACGGACAAAAGCAATTCCCAGTTCTTCTGTGGCTGATAATTAAGCATCGCAAGGGTGGTTATTATCTCTGAAATGCTGGAACAGTTAATTACAGCTGCTGTGGGTGTGGAACACTGCAGAGCTCGACTCTCCTGTTCATCCCTCCATCAGGAAAGCACAGGAAAAGTGATGGTTCCGCTTAAAAAGAAACAGTCATTGAGCATTAAATGGACATGTTTAGGTAGTGATTATGTCTTTGTCTTGTGAATATATATAATATATATGAAAAAAACTCAAAAACGTAAATATCATATCGGAGAGAAGTTTGGCATGAAGTTTTTGCTCTGCAGAATGATCAAGTGAGTTAATAACACCATCCCTTTCCTCGGGCTTCTGAAATAATTACCAAGATAAATACAAAGCAACTTCATGTTGTATTAATTACACTTTAATGCTGAAGACCATGGCTAACGGCAGTCTAAAATCTGATCATTTTGCACTTCTGTTTCATTAACAACTGATTATAAAATCCTTTTGTTAATGTTTAATGATTTAAATCTGTTTAGCACCTTCAACTACCTCTAAATATCTGACCATCTGCATTCCAAATTTAGTTTAAACATAAAATGCTGCTTTAATAATTTTGTGGATCTTGCAGCTGATAACGCAAGCTAACCCGAAACCACCATCAAGAACAAAAAAAAAAAACAAATTGGATTTTTGGAAAAAGAATTTTTTTTTTTTTTTTTTTTTTTTTGCAAAATTTAATGTAGTTGGTTTTCCACAGGCTACGCCATTAAAAGTGAACAAGCTTTTCTGGTTCTAATAAATCAATCAGAGTAATAATAATAATAATAATAATAATAATAATAATAATAATAAATAAATAAATAAATAAATAAATAAATAAATCCTGTTTGCTTAGTTGCTCACTCCTGTGTGTTTCACAGGTAAGTGGCTGTATTCTCCAGACTGGAAAGCTTTAGCTAAGCTGCATATGCACCTTCTAAACTGTTTTGAATTGTTTTAACACCAGGATACCAACCCCTTCTTCCCTCACAACATCCTTAGACATCTTTACATTTTGTCAAAATTGATGTGGGTTGGGCGTCCGTTCTTGTTGTGGCTTGGGGTTCTGGTATTGTTATGGGTTGGGGTTCTGGTCTTGTTATGGGTTGGGGTTCTGGTCTAGTTGTAGGTTGGTCATCCAGTCTTGTTGTGGGTTGGGGTTCTGGTCTTGTTGTGGGTTGGGGTTCTGGTCTTGTTGTGGGTTGAATTGCTATCTTTTAATTAAAAAATAAATAAATTCTCTCAGGTGAATACCTGTAGATG